>JACVVK020000582.1:5000-77500 GCA_018292915.2 Batillaria attramentaria
AGGGAGGACTCAGGGGATTTTTCTTCCTTTTGATAAGAAATTCTGCTCATGAATACAGCTGCAATTTGGCCGTAGACTGGCGAGCACGCAAGATAAAACAGATGCAATACTGAATTATGTGGAGTCGTTCTCGGCTTCAGCGTTTGGTGTGTTATTCCTGTTTAAAGTACCAACATTCAATGCCTGCAGTATTTTAAACACACACACACACACACACACAAAACACCAAAAACTGAGCAGCACAAACTGAGAAGCTAGACTTCCTGAGAAGCCCCCCCTCCCCCGAACCCACCCCCTCCTCACTCCCACCCCCACCCCCAGAACTTCGTGCCCACGTTTAAAAGCCGTCTTTGTGACTGCACCTGTTCCGATAGACCAGGTCGGCTTTGAGACGTACCTAAACTTATCTCCTGCCACAAAAATGATAACATGTCTCCACAACGCTGATGTACCGGCATCGCCGGTTGCACGTGCGAGTGACACAGGGTCCCGGAAGTTAGGTGGAAGTTAAGCCGATATCCGGCACGTGCAATGCTCGGTGGAGGTCTGTCGACGTCGCTGCTTTGGGTTTGGAGAGATAAGCCACGCAGATGTTTGTTTAGATCTACAACTTGCAGCTGGGGATCATCAGCTGTTTTTGCTCGCTTCCCGTCCAACCATAATTATGCGGAGTGAGTGTAAGTGAGTTTTTAAGGGTTAAAGCCGCGCAAGCCACAAAGACTAATTCGCGGCTGAGTGTGCCTGCTCTACATGAAAAAAAACAAAAAAATGTAACGTTGGACAAAGGATGCAAACAGGTCTTCGGGGCAAAATAAACCTAGGACATGCAGGAGACGCTGCACCTTCATGCTAGTTTCTCGAACTCCCGGTTACAAAAAAGCGTAGAAACCAAATAACAATTACAACTAGGTAAAACAAAGATGAATACTAAGCGCATATACAGCAAATATCATATACAACATCATATACAACATCATCTCCTGGGCGCACCAACCATATGCACGTAGTTTTCTCGTCACATTCACGTCAATAAACCGTTCAGGAAATGGCATCTTTTTATATTTAAAGTCAAGGCTTATGCAGCGTCCGACAATTCTAAGCTCATAACATTAGTTCAGAGCTGCTTTGGTCTAGTAACAAACCGCCTAAATATCTAAGCTCCCAACAAAAAGCTTTCCGAAGTGTGAAATTTTTTTACAGAGTCGACCGTGCAAGCACAGTCAACTCTGTCACAGTTGCAGAGTTTTCAGCGTCCCTGAAACCCCAATAAAAGCCAAGGGCAGCCTGATTTCACAGCCTGATTTCACAGCTCAGTTTGCGTTTTGACACTGAGCGAGAAAGATCGTGGAGCACTCAACATCCGCTAGACCAAAGAATAATAATAAAGATAAAGCGACCAAAGAATAATTTACGTCACGACATGACGCGGTTCGATCTCATTTGGTACGCCGACAAATACAGACTACTGTGACAACCTGTGAGGAGAGAGGACAACTCGTATCGACGACCAGTCAGTCAAAACGTCTGAATCGAAATAGCAGTAGAAAAAAAAACCAAAAAAAACAAACAAACAAACAAACAACAAAAACCAAAACCAAAAAAAACAAAAACAAAAAAAAACTGCGTAATAGCTTTGTCAGTGACAAACTTCTGTCTCTGGTGATGCTTAGTGCACTTGCCTGCAAGTGAGGCTGCGTTGGTATAGTTGGCCCGCTTACACCATTTGCACCTCGTGTAAATACACTACGACCGTCTAAACAACATAGCGATTGCATCCTTACTACGAGGTAACCCCAACCCTACCACTAAACCTACCCCTAACCCTACATCTAACCCTAAACCAAACTAAGCAGGCGAACTGTTAGGTGGTCTAGTGGTTAAGAGACTTGTCACCAATGCGAGAGGTCAGGGGTTCGAGTCCCACTCGGAGCAAAGAATTTTTCCTTCTCGTATGTGGCACCGTTCACTCGGGCCGATCGTCGGGGGTTCTTTTCGGGTACTCAGACTTCCTCCCCCTCTGCTTTGGAAATGTTCAGCCCACCAAATTTGAAAAATAAATGCAATTCTAAAGTCCGAAATTTAAATAGCTGAGCTGACCCTTCGCACCACGTGATTGTAATGTGCGTCCAGTGTGTGAGAGAATGCGTGTGATTCACGCGAGCGTGCGTGTTGGGTTCAGTTCGCGGCGCTTTGAGCCGATTCTTGAAATTGGGTAAAGCGCCTATACAATACTCATTATTATTATTGTTGTTGTTGTTGTTATTGTTATTACTACTATTAAATGAGCGTGGCTGCGTTGGTATAGTTCGCCCAATACAGCCCAAGGTTGCGAACTATATATACTAACTGAGCGCAAGTAACCGGCTTGGGCCGAAAAAACAGAACAGCTACAGCGGACTTCGTAGTCATCTTCGTGCAAATCTTATCGACCTTTTTCTGTCGTATTCCCTTTACAGACGTGAGACAGATCCCGTTTCAGGCATCGCCGAAATACCATCTGTCGGCTAATGATACCATTTCAAGTCCGTAATGTGACAAGGAAAGAATCAGTAATGTAAGGAAAGGGGGAAAGAATGGGGAAAAAACACTTCAGACGCTAGCGGGTCGCCCAAAATAGGATCTGATAGTGGTGTTTACGCCTTTGTCCTTGAGACGTCAACTCACGTGCATCCCCGTACCAGGGGCCGTAACGCTAGTGTAGCGTTACGGCCCCTGGTACGGGGATGACTCACGTGCGGAGTATATTGAAGGCTATAAAATTATTGATGCCCCTAATGGGGCAAAAGCGTGCTTTCGTTGGGACCCGAATGTGTTAGATCGAAGCAATGTTTACAACAATGAACACCAGAATACCAGAGAGAGAGAGAGAGAGAGAGAGAGAGAGTCAAGACTTAAGATCTAATCATTTCATTGTTGAGGCCCTACACCCTTATAATGAATAATAGATTCGGACCCAATCACACCGGGACAACCCGATACACGGCTGGGAGCTGAGGAAATCAACATAGTAGAAAATTAATATACACAGTTCAAACAATCCAATATTGTGTCACAGAGAGAGAGAGAGAGAGAGAGTTATTATTTCGGAACTGTTGAAGTTCTGGCGTAACACTTAACAACAGAGAAAAAGTAATGCCACAAGAAAAAACGAAAGAAATCACACACGCACGCACGCACGCACGCACGCACACACACACACACACACACACACACACACGACCGAGCTGCACCGACAAGTACTATTTTCAGCCACACAAATTATCACGTTCGCAGAAAACCGCTCGTTCCTCGCATTCGCGGAAACTTAGGTAAGCCTGTAGGATTAATAATAATAATAATAATGATTTGTCTGGCGCCCAACCTCCTGCTGGAGCTCTGGGCGCCTCACAATAGTAGAGTGGCAATACATACACATGAAATACATGTCACACTACACACCCATGAAATACACGTCACATACACGCTACATACACACAGCTGTGATACATCCTAACACGACATCGTAAAAAAATGACAATGACGGTGACAGTGATGGTAGAGTGCTTAGTCTGTATAATACAGCCGGAAGAAATGCGATGTCAAAGCGGTTTTAAAAGAGTCCGTCGACTCTGCATGGCGAACATTGCTGGATTACTTGCACCGTGCTAACGAGTGCAAGGGCGACTCCACTCAAGTATTGGCTCAGTCGTGCACTGTATTTGCCAGCCACTAACGAGGTGTTCAAGAAGGGCAACACGCTAATGAGGAATCGCAATTAGCACGATGTGTTGGGTTGCGGGTGTAACACCTTTCTGATGACAAGGGACTCGACTGGGACTTGGGTGTAGCCAATTTGTTGTGTAGTGAACGTAACATATGCGAACACTCTGATGTAACCTCAATCAAAATCGTCCTTGACTCTCTGGCCGCAACAATCAAAATAATTACAATCGTGTCCGGCTGTTTTGTCCTATCCAGATGATCAGACGAAATCCACGGAGGAATGGCACGAAGCACGGATTTGTGCGGTTGTGTCAAATCTGTCTGTGAGCATGGAAACTCTTATGTAACCTCATGCTACATAATAAATAATAATAATAATAATGAGCATTGTATAGGCGCTTTACCCAATTTCTTGAATCGGCTCAAAGCGCCGCGAACTAAACCCAACACGCACGCTCACGTGAATCACACGCATTCTCTCACACGCTGGACATAAACACATTAGAATCACGTGGTGCAAAGGGTCAGCTCAGCTATTTAAATTTCGGAATTTAGAATTGCATTTATTTTTCAAATTTGGTGGGCTGAACATTTCCAAAGCAGAAGGGGAGGAAGCCGGAGTACCCGGAGAGAACCCCCGACGATCGGCCGGAATGAACGGTGCCACATACGAGAAGGAAAAATTCTTTGCCCCGAGTGGGTCTCGAACCCCTGACCTCTCGCATTGGTGACAAGTCTCTTAACCACTAGACCACCGACGGCCCCATACATAATCATCCTTGACTCTCCCTGTCCACAACAATTAAAATATAATCGCGTTCAGATGTTCTGGTCAGACGATTTAACGAAATCAAACGAAGAATCGTATTTAGCACGATCCGTCGTGTAGTGAACGTAACATTTGCGAATATCTGACATTGTTCACCTGAAACGAAACTCTGACTTAAGTGCTTGCAAATGCTAACCCCATGAGATGTCGTTGAGAAGAAAATAAGTGTGTTGCTTATTTTGGTGTTGAACTGTGACGTGATTTCAAAACTTGTCTGGAATAATGCAAAATGCATTTGGGGTGCCTTTTTTTTTTTTTTTAAACGCCGGAAGGCGTTTGGGGGTTATGATCTGTTAACAAAGAAACTCTGATACAAAATCGTCTACCACTCTCCGTGCCCGCAACTATCAAAATATGAACGTGTCCAGTCTAGTCGTCTTATATTATCCAGATGATTAGGCGAAATCCAATGATGAATTTCCGCAGGATTTTTTTTTCAGATCCCAGCGTAAGGTCTTAAAATCAGCCGTTCTTACCGATATATATCCAAATCATTTGATTGCTCCTTCAAGACAAACTGTCAACACAGTTCTTATCCTGCGGCGTCGTAATTTGTTTGTTTGTTTGTTTGTTTCTGCAAATGAACAAACTTAAATTAAATGACGATAAGACCGAAGCACTGCTCATAACCTCCCAACGCAACTCCACGTCCGAGGCTCTTCCTCACTCCATGTATGTTGACAGCACGTCCATTGACTTTTGCCTGTCTGCGAAAAATCTCGGCGTCATCATTGACTCACATCTATCAATGAAGCTCCATGTGCTTAATGTCTGTAAAGCTGCATATTGTGAACTTAGGTGTATCAGTTCCATGCGGCATCTTCTGTCTACTGATGCTACCAAAACGCTAGCTTGTTCCTTTGTCCTCTCCCGTTTAGACTACTGCAACTCATTACTCTCAGGCTGCCCTCAGTACCTCATAGACTGACTTCAGAAAGTCCAGAATAACGCAGCTCGTCTGGTGCTGAAAGCCCGTAAGACCGACCACGTCACTCCTCTTCTCCGCACACTCCACTGGCTTCCAATCACTGCTCGCATCCATTACAAAATCCTGTCTCTGACCTTTACCTCTCTGTTTGACTGTGGACCTCTCTATCTCTCTGAACTCTTACACATCTACACCCCTTCCAGACAGCTGCGTTCCTCATCCGACTCACGAATTCTCACTACTCCAACCGTGAGAACAAAGTCCTTCGGCCAGCGCCGTTTCTCCTTCCAAAGCCCGGTCCTCTGGAACAGCCTCCCCCAGGAAATACGGCACAGTCAATCTGCCCAGTCCTTCAAACACGCCCTTAAAACGCATCTGTTCACATCAGCCTTCACATAAATGATTCAGCCCGTTCCCATCACCAACCCGTTGTCTTTGCAGTGTGTATGATGGATGTAGGTGTGTATCGGATGTTGGTATGTATGTAGGTGTCAGTGCTTGTTTGTATAACTGACTGTATGTCTGACTATATGTATGTAGTGTATGTATCTATGTATGTACGCTTTTATTCGCATTTATTTAGTTGATTATTTATCTATTACTCAGTTATGTGTTTATTTATCTCCTTTTGTATACATTTGTAAAGCGCCTAGAGCCCCGGCTCCGGAGATTAGGCGCTATAGAAATCCTCATTATTATTATTATTATATTATTACATCTGTCAAACTAAGATGTGAAATTGAAAGATACAAGCACAGACATTCTGGAAAGCTCGCTAAATTCAATAACGACTGGTTCCCATACAAAAGGTTGCTAAACGTATTATAAAATTCACCTTCCTGTTCAGTTGCATATGTCCAGTTAATGTGCCGGGGTAGTAGTATGTTGACTCAGGTTCATGCAAGCACCAGACACTTTTTTTTTATATTTCTGTTCTGGGGATTTTCCAGCGAGTGACAAACACATAATGACAACATCAAACAAAAACACCAACAATATGACAATGCAAAGATGATGGCACTTTTGTGATGGCGATCAAATGATTTTGTATGCATCGCTGTGTAGCTGTTTTTGCTGTATCGCTCCCTAGTGTGTGAGTGTGTTTAAGACTTATATACTGGAATGTGAGGTTTGTTTGGTTTGTTTGTTTAGGTGTGTGAGTACACAAGACTTGTGTGTGTGTGTGTGTGTGTGTGTGTGTGTGTGTGTGTGTGTGTGTGTGTGTGTGTGTGTGTGTGCGCGCGCGCGCGCGCGTGCGAAATTAGATTTACTTGTGTGCGTGACTGAGGCTTCTGTTAGTGCAAGTTTTATTTGTTATTATTATGCCCCAGTATTATTTTTTATGGCCTATAATTTCCCCTCTGGGATTAATGAAGTAGTTTGAATTTGAATTTGAATTTGAATTCCTTGCCATCCATCTTGCCGTCAAAAGTAAAACGACAAAAAAGTAAAGAGAAAGAAAAACGAAAAAAGAAATCCGGGGGAGTATCCGGTACAACACTAAGTATAGAATGTATTGATTACCACAACAAAATTCTGCCACATTCCGGATTTCATTTTCAGTCAGAGCTTTTAAAGCTGAGGGTTAGTTAGTTATTTAGGGCTTTACGCCGCGCAAGCAACAGAGATGAAAGCTGAGGGAGTTGAATCTACGCAGAAACGTTTGAATACGTAGAATCAAAACGCTGTCTTTGAATTTCCACCCAGCGGGGAACGTTATCGACGTACTTCTAAAACTAAAATCGATGTATCTCTCAGCAAAATGGACCAGATCTTCATAGGCAAGATGGAATAGGGCGAGGTTGAATTAAGCTGGCAGACTTCGTCTTCCCTATACCGAAAACTAAATTCTTCCATTTTAAACTCGCCAATCCGTATTTCGCTAAGGCCCAGGTCACACGGGAGACGATTTTGTTTGAACAACACGCTCGGGCAAAAATTGGGGCAAAGCATGTTGTAGCCGCATTTCACACGAGAAAATTAATACGGAAATACGTTCGCTTTTTGTTCGGACTGATAAAGCTACCGTGTGACATGAGCTTAAACCAAGATGGTGGCTAGGTCTGAATGAAATTGTGATCTTCCTTCTAGCCTACCTTTGATGAGCTAAGCCTGAAGCTGGGTACACCTGGAGAGAAAGGGACCAGGGATTATTACTGTCGACCACACACACACACACACACACACACACAGAACTGACACACAAAAAACTATAACAAACAAACAACAACAAAACAACAACAACATAAAACTTCAAAATGGACATTCTTCAAGGTTAAGAAATTAATTTATTATAGATTTTTTTAACAAATGCATTAACTCTATTAAGCCGGAATAAAAGCAAACACTTTAAATGATGGCCCATCAGTCCTCATGGGTGTAATCTTAATTTATCAATAATAACAATAATAATAAAACAAAAATTGAGCACCCGAAAACCAGTTTAATCAACGGACCTGCGAAAGATAAGAAGTTGAGCGTTTCGCCTTTGCACTCGATACGCCTTGGCAGAAATTAGATTTTTCAGCTGACATGTTTACATAGGACAGCTCGTATCTTAAGATGTGCAGATATGATCACAATCTAGCCTCTTCACGCGACGGTCTTGTGTACAGAAATAACACAACACATCTGACATTACATTCTCATAGTCTTTCATCTGATGCCTTCTCCTTATATGAATAACATCGGCCTGATGATAAAAATCTTGGCCGAGCAATTTGAAAGACCTTTGAAAAATACCACAGGCACAGTTCTCTCTCTCTCTCTCTCTCTCTCTCTCTCTCTCTCTCTCATCTAGGCCCCATGGGCTCGCCTTCACGTGGCGGGGCTGATTTCGCTGAGCTTGCCCACCCCCTTTGCTCTCTCTTTACTCTTATTTCTGCCTCCATCGGTCCATTCACCTGTCTTTTGCTCTCTTAAAATCTCCACAACGCACCCCTCTCTGCAGTCTCTGGTGTGTTGTTTTTCCTAACCGCCTCACGGCGGGGAGGTTCCGTGTTGGAGCGGTCTATTCTCCAACTGCCTCCCAGGCATGTTGTCTTCATTGGCAACTAAGGAATTTTCCTTCCTACCTCTCTGTCTATCCCTCACCAGCCCATTCGCCTGTCTCTTTCTCTTTCAAACCTCCCGAATTTAGCCGCTCTGTCCTTCCTCTCATCTCTCAGCTGATTTCTAAGTTCGGCCCTTTCATCTATATTTCTTCTTTTTAACTCTTTCACGACGGAGCGCAATTTCTGACACACGATTTCCCATAGGAAATCGTGTGTCAGAAATTGCGCTCCGTCGTCAAAGAGTTAACCCCTCACTCACGTCTGCACTACCAGTGGTTAGGAATAAGTAATGATGGGCATATGCTGCCGACTGGTTTTTTGCGCCTAGGAGATGATAAGCTGCAATATTTGCTGTATGTGCGCTTAGTGTTTATCTTTGTTTTACCTAGTTGTGATTGTTATTTGTTTTCTAGGCTTTTTTTGTAACCGGGAGTTCGATAAATTAGCATGAAGGTGCAGCGTCTCCTGCATGTCCTAGGTTTATATTGCCCCGTAGACCAGTTTGCATCCTTTGTCCAACGTTACATTTTTGTTTTTTTCATGTAGTGCAGGCACACTCAGCCGCGAATTAGTCTTTGTGGCTTGCGCGGCTTTAAGCCCTAAAAACTCACTCACTCACTCACTCTCTCATCTAAATTGCACTGAGATTATCTAGTCTCCGTATGACTATTAATTCTGACGTGCTATACAGTCTTGCACAGTTTTTGTACAGAGCCTTAAAGCGGCGGGCGTGTGCGTTTGACGAACGTACGCTGTGAACGGACTGTTATTTACTTTGAATCTACGATATTTTGCAATATCTCGTATCTGATATATACCTCGTGCAATATTTGTTGTAACTCACCCATTGGAATGGGCCTGTGGTCTCCCAAATAAACTCATCAATCAATCAAATCTCTCTCTCTCTCTCTCTCTCTCTCTGCGTTAAGCCCCCCCCCCCCCCCCCCCCGCCCTCTCTCTCTCTCTCTCTCTCTCTCACTCCGGTTGGGGACCTTTTCGCGAACGGAACGACATTATACAAAATCCTTGGAAACAGGACATGCTTGTGGCAGCTGTTCAGTTTCGTTTGCGGTTGCGGAAACTGTTCGCTCAATGACACCGTAAGTGAGTCCCCCCCCCCCCACCCCCCTTCCCTCTCTCTCTCCCTCTCAGGCTCTCTCTGGTTGGGGATATTTTCGGGTCGCGAACGGAAAGACATTAATTGTCCAAAAATCCCTGGAGACAGGACATGCTTGTGGCTGCTGTTCAGTAATTGCCTTCGCTGAAGTGGCTGACAAGAAGTAATGGGACACATCCCCTTTACCCTCCGCGCTGCAGCCGGTGCAGGCCAGTGTCACCCGAGCTAATGCGTCAAACACGGGAACAATTTGACAGGACGGGGCTGTAGCGTGAGGGAACCTCGGCCACCCTCTGTGGGACCGTTGGCACGGTAGAAGGTGAGCTGATGAATTAGCTGCGGGATCAGGGGGCAGCGAGAACGAGAGGAAACAGGTCCCTGCTCTTCCGGGAACTGTCGCTTCGGAGCACTGGCCCGGAGGACACCTTCGTGACAGAAGAGCTCGCGCCACTGATATTAAATAGATCCCTAAGCACAGACGCGGTGAGAACTGATGTTATCGTACATATGAACAAAGGTGCACAGTTCTCTCGGAGAAATTATGGCCACAGTCGGGTGGAGGTTTTGTGAATCAGCATTAATGACAGTATTGACCGAATGACGACCCTAGAGCTGAAGAAAGATTCACGAAGTGCCTGGATGTTACCGTGTGTGGACAAAATATAATTTGTTCCGTTCTCCCCAGGCAATTGCGGCCACCCGCTAGAGGAAGTTTTGTCATCTGTATTGACCACTGACCGTTTGTGTGGGTGATCCCACCACATGTGGATGATAGCATACACGGGTCCCTCCTCCCCCCCCCCCCCCAAGGGGAGCCGGGGTGGCCGAATGGTAGAACGCTGGACTTTCAATGCTCGGGTCGTGAGTTTAAATCCCGGCTGGGGCCAAATATTTGTGCTGGCCTTTTTCTCGCTGCCTCGTCTTTGATATCACCCTTATGTGGTGGAAAAGGACGTTAAACTCCCAAACAACCACCCCCCCCCCCAAAAAAAAAGAAGGGGGGGGGGGGGGAGAAACAACGGCCAGCACAAATATTTGGCATTAAGTGGGATTCGAACTCACGACCCGTGCATTGACAGTCGAACGCTCTACCGCTCGGCTATCCCGGCTCCCCCTTTTGACCGAGAAGCTGGACTGAGAAAGACTACACGTGACTGCGTGTCTTTGGTCAGAAATGCTGTGCTATTTGCAATTCCTCCGCATCATTCTTGCCACTCTTGTCATTCTTGTTTGCTCTTGTTTTGCTCAGTACACGCGCGCTGGCTGTTTTCTCATGGTGACAATTGCCAACCCATATAGCCGTACGTGCACCAACACAATTATTTATCTCGAGGGAGTATGTACTCAGCGGATACGAATGGTGTTTTCACAGATCAGAGAGTATCTCATGATCTTGGTTTGCCCTATAACTCACTGAGCAAGCAACGTCGAGCTATCTTAATACCCGGAAGCACGGAAGCATTATAGATATGCCTGATGCTGTATTCCGTTCCGTCATCAATGCACGCTCTGTCCAAAATCAGGAACTCTCAATACAAGAGCGGGCGGTTGCAAGAGAGCGTATACCCACCCTTGCCCGCGCGAAGAAGTAATCGATACGGAAGCCCGCAAACTAAATTACGCCCTCTGTCCTCCCTTATCAGCACCGTGTTCATTCTTTCCTCTTGTTTTATTTACGCACGCAAGCCAGATTACAGCACTAAGGTCAGCAAACACGAGTGGGTGTGTTGTTTTCACTTGCTTTGTCCTGCGCGAAAGGGGGGGGGGGGTGGTGGTGGTGGTGGTGGGTATTTTGAAGCAGGTCGGGAGGGGGGTGAAAACGGGCCTGTACAATGGTGGCCTTATCCAGATTGGGCTGGGTGGATGGGTGGGTGTTTGGGAGTTTAACGTCCTTTTCCACCACATACAGCATGACTGGGGATATCTTGCCGCATGCCAGACAGGGGTCGGATATCTACGGACCTGTTCACTCTTATATTGTATACGTCGACAATAAACATTTCGCTATAGTAGCGTCGATTTGTTGGCTGTGCATCACAGACCGCCGCAATGTGAATTCATCCATCCTACGTTCTTTTACTCTTGAAGCCATCAGCCATCTTGGTGTCACGGTCAAGACTCTCTAATCTCACAGAAGTTGTTATAGGCTCTACTGCCCACTCTGTCCCCAATCCCCTCCCCCTTTTTTAATACTTTTTTATATCTTACTTGTGGGGGTGTATGCAGTCCTACATGTCATGCATACTTGCATACAGACAAATTTTTATATGATACAAATTTACTTTTTCAGGTGCACCTCCTTTCAAGTGTATATCCTTCATCTCATTTGTTATGTCTTGTGATTGTTGTATTGTCACTGTTATGAAAAAACAACAACAACAACAACTGAAAAACAGAATAGTTAAAAAAAAGAAAAAAAGAATGACGTCGTGGTCAAGAATGATATCAGTCACTGTCAAGTACACTTACGTAAACAAAGATCACGTATCCTTTCGCGTGCCCGCTTGCGCACGCAAAATCAAACGTATCACTTCAAACAAATGACGTGTGGTATGTCCCGCTGGTTTACGTCACTTTTACCTTGTGGTACGTGGGGGTGCTACACAGGTGAGAAACAGAATCGCTTATTAAGACACTACGAGGGTTTGAATTCCGAAAACTCCTGCAACAGGTTTCATTTACAGCTTTCGCTTCCGGGGACACTTGAACAAATTTACAAACCGGTGACGTCAATGAAATGTAATAATAATGATAATAATCAAAAGTACTTATCAAGCGCTTATGCTCGCAGCAAAGCAACTCATAGCGCCACACACACACACACACACACACACACACACACACACACACACACACACACACACACACACACACACACATCCCGATGCCTGAAGCAGATATATAATTACAGACGGAGGCACTGAATTTATTTTCCAAAGGTCGGGAAACTGGTTTGCAAAACTTTGAAACTGAGGGGAGTACAGTTAAATTTCTTGAATACTATAAAACATGAAAAAAAAAAAAAAAGCCAAAAACAAACACCATGCATGAAACGTACATCCCAAGTGCATGATATCATATCACTACGACCTTTTTACATCACCCGGATCTACAAGGTGGTTCTCGACTTTTTGTGACGAGCGTAGTAGATAAACTCATTCGGATTTGTAACTTTGCAGCACTGTTTAGATATAACACGTACGTCACGGAGATACGGAACAGGCAGACGTTACCCTAAACACGGACCTGAGAGTTCCGTCAGCAGTAAACTCTTCCCACGACCCCGCCAGTTACCTTTCTGAGTGTGTTCTAAACAAGCTTTCAAGGCGAAGCAAAACAAGCTTTGATTGATTAATCCCTAACTGCCGTCGAAATCAAGAACTTTTTGCCACACCCAGCGCATTGCCGCAAAACACGGGAGAAGTACTAGATATTGGAATATTTGTGCTGGATTATAGTATTGTTAGCCTGAAAGAAATGCCTTCCAATATAAGAGAAACTCGTTTAAAACACAATAACAAGCAAACAAAAACTAATAAAACCTACTTAATTATATGACGGTAAACAGTTTTCGAAGGAAATTATGATTCATTCAACATAATAATCAACATTGTTTTTCTTTCTGGACAGAGAGAGAGAGAGAGAGAGCAGTGCGCGCCACGTAAAGCGGACCGTCTAAGAAATCATCGGGTACTCTGGTGTCTGTGATTTTATGAATGATATGAAAACTGGATCACTGTACTCACCTTTCAAAGATTTTTATCAAAATGCCCGCGGTCACGGTAGATAATTGAACAGGATTCTCTTCAGAACGGAAAAAAAACAACACTTGAAATGATTGTCTCACAGCTGAATGCCGAGTCAATCACAAATGTTGCAGCTGTCATCCATTGTCATAGGACGAAGAGACAAAGGCACCACTTGACCAACCAAGCCGCCCTACCGCCGGCAGACAGCTACTGGTGTGGATCCAGAGCTTGCACTAGCTCCTGGCCAGAGTTCAGAGACGACTGGCGACATTCCCAGAGACTGGGCGACTTGTTCAGATGCACGTCGGCTGGCACGTAATTCATGTGCACACAGTTTCAGCCTCTCTCACGCGAAAAACGCATCATTCAGCGATACTGCGAAGCTCACACGCAGCGCCTCAGCTGCAGCGTCAGAATCCCAGTTAAATCACTGCCACGCGTTCACCAGACGCGAAGCACGCACGTATGCCTATGTCTGTAGGCTATCGTGTAAGGCAGTAATTACCTTGCACACTGAAAGCTTTCTTTTTCAAAGGAACTTCAAGTTCCAAACGCATATATAATAAAAAGCTGATAATCATACTTGTTCATTGCGGGAAATATTCTACCCGGTTAGTTTGGACAGATATGTTTTCAGCGCGTCTCCCCTCCCCCCTCACCCAGCCCCGGCCCCCACAGCCTTACCAACAATTCCTCCCAACCCCCAACCCCTTTCACTCCCCTTTATCCTAATTCTCGATGGGAAAACAGCTCATAATCATAATTATACAAAAAAAAAAAAATCTCAAGCGACAAGTTCGCATTTAAATGTCCATATCAAAGAATTAGTTGTCCTAGCCAAAAACTGACCTGAAACAAAAACAATATACATGTAATATATATGAGAGAGAGAGAGAGAGAGAGAGAGAGAGAGAGAGAGAGAGAGAGAGAGAGAGAGAGAGAATCAAGATTTTTTTTTCAACGGTAGAGGTAGTTAACGTGAAACAGTCAATTTTCATACCTGCCGTTGCTATTTCTAGTAGTATCTATCTAAACAGAAAAATACACACACACACACACGCACACGCACACACACACACACACACACACACACACACATGTAATACAACAGGAGAAAAGCAAAATGGCAAGAAAACCATATTAAATGAAACTACACACTAATAAGAAAGGAACTTTTAAAAAGCATGATGAACATACCATTTATGTCAATACGTGTATGACTGGGCGAGAATAAACTGTGGGAAGATTAAATAGTTTGTGCAGAGGAAGCAGAAAATCTAGCTCGAGCTTGTGCACTCTTGGGACTCAGTGGAACAGCGTGAATGATTCATCAAAATGTCTAAATGATCAAAAATCATCAAATTTCAAAATGATCACTGAAAAGTGACCCATGGGATGCAGCACCGCAACAGTTTTGAACAAGGGCTGTGGAACATGTTTGTCAGTGGAAGACTGAAACATTGACTTTGGATACTAGTATTCGTACTACGTGTGCGTGTTGTCAATGGATGTATGAGATTATTGATTAGTGATCGACTGACTGATCTGATCGACTGGCCAAAGAAATTTCTCAGCAATGGGATTAATAAAGTTATCTTTATCTTTATTTGCCTTTATAAGTAGATATGGATATGGCACAATTACACTGCCTTGGAACAAGGTCATCATTGAGACTGACGTGTGCTTTTGCAAGTGGTGCCTGGGGGGGGGGATGTTTGGGGGTTTAACGTCCTTTTCCACCACGTAAGGGTGATATCAAAGACGGCGCAACGAGGAAAAGCCAGCACAATATTTGACCCCAGCCGGGATTCGAACTCACGACCCGAGCACTGAAAGTCCAACGCTCTACCATTCGCAAGTGATGCCTGATTTCTTGTGATGAGTATCCAGGGTCCAACCACCGTGGATTTGTTCAGCGCTTTGGCCTTTTATTTCAGCTGCTCTCCTTCGTTGCCGACCTAACCGACGCGAGGAAACCATTCTTAGTCGGCTCCACATTGGACACACCGACATTACGCATTCACATCTCTTGAAAGGGGAAGATCCCCCCTGGTGCGCACCATGTCATGAGCCGTTTACAGCCGCACATTTTCTTAATCTCGTGCGTGGATCTTGCCAGATTCGCGTAAAACATACCTGTGCAGATTCTTTGAAGGTGTTGCTCCCCCTGACAGCATCTTTAGCCTCTTAAAAGAGTCAAATCTGTTCAAAAGCATTTAGACACCTCAAGTAATACGGACTATCCCGGCTCGACCTCTATATGTTCGATGTACAAAGAAGTGAAACGTGTTTATTATTTAAACCAGATAGAATTTTATAAAATTTATTTTAATTCATTGTCTTCCTTTTCATTTTAGTCTGGCGAAGAAGGACATCGATTAGCTGCGGAATATACTCTTTGTTGTTAGCGCGGCGTTAAGCCCTAACTAACTAAGTAAGTAACTAACTAACTCTACATGTACTTTGGCGGCAAAGGCAGCAAAAGACGGCCACTGGCTTGAGGCTCATGCGACAGCAGCATCAATCAAAAGATCACTCACTCGCGGCCATTGCAAAGCCTGCAAGCTGAACACCAAGAACAGGGTCTATCACAGCACGCACTGGCACTCACTGAATTAGTGCTTTTACTGGTGCAGCTGTCCCATTTTAATTCCAGCATGCACGGAAAATAAATCGGTAAAATGGAAACCCTGACTTAAAAGGGCAAAGTTTCGAGTCTTGGGGCGGGGGTCGGCGCGTTTCGAGGGTGGGGGGGGGGGGGGGGGGAGGGGGGGGGGCAAGTTAGAGGCCCATGGAGTTGTTTCTACTTGACTTGACTTGTAAAGAGATTGCGTGGGCGGAAAAAGGGGCAAAGCAGTCCATTAAGGAGATCGGGTGTCATTGTGTGTCAAAGCTTTGAAGGGTATTTGCGGGTTTAACGTCCTTTTCCACAAAATACAGGCTTCATCAGCACAAACGACGGTTCCGGCCAATCCGAGATTGATACTCGCGCATTCAAAGTTCAGCTCCGTACCAGTTCTGCTATCCAGACTCCTAGAGATTCAAGGCCAAATAAATAAACAAACAAACAAACCAAACAAACTTCGTTCATTTCAGGTTTGTTTATAGTGGTGACTTGCAGATCAGCCTAAATTCTCCAGAGGGAGAGATCGAGAGAAAAGATGATACTACACCATGTGGAAAAAGATGTCTTCGGAAATCCCGAAATCCCATCGACTTAACAAAAGGAAATTACCGTCTGGAACGGGAAAGACCCAACACAGCAAGACAAAAAAAATCTCCATCCAAATGAAATGGGATTTGGTTTCCTTGGAGTCTCCCAAAAGTGGGGATTGAAACTCTAGACTCTCGTCACGACCGTGACCTCGCATTGTCTGGCTGCTTCTCCAGTTAACATTGTCATTCGTCACAGGAGTTGGTCAACAGGGTGGAGGTGGATTGCTGTCTCGCCGCTGCCTCCATTCAGAAGTTCTGACCACGACTGCTCTTCATTTCTACTTGTTCTCATCCCAACAGCAGTAAAGACGGATTGACAGAACTCTGTGTGTGTGTGTGTGTGTGTGTGTGTGTGTGTGTGTGTGTGTGTGTGTGTGTGTGTGTGTGTGTGTGTGTGTGCATGCGTGTGTGCGTGTGTGTGCCACAACTGCTACGTCTTTTATTGTTAGTACTGGCATCTTATTTCATTTTTATCTGTCTTTTATTGTTCTTACCGGCATCGTTCTAATAATAATAATAATAATAATGGGGATTGAAACTCTAGACTCTGGTCACGACCTTGCATTGTCTGGCTGCTTCACCAGTTAACATTGTCATTCGTTTTCATGCCATTTTAGTTTATTTTTTATCTTTCTTAACTTTGTAAGCAATTAGGGCTTCTTGAGGATAAGCGCAATATAAATATTATTATTACTATTATTATTATTATTTGTGATTCAGGCTCATTCTCCACTAATAGGCGCCAATTACCCATGAACCAAATGAAATTTCTTAACTCATTCTGCTCGAGCTATGACTATTGTAACAAGATTTCTTTAAGTCCCCGACGCCGCGCTACGCGTACAGTCGTAACAGTCAACTAAGACCTTGACAATTATAAATCACCTTTTAACTGATCACCAAATGTGTCACCAAAATACATTCTCTCCTCATTGCGGTAAATAGCAAAACGCGCAGATGGCCGGAAAACGGCACACTGTCAACATGTCAGTTAATTCGAAGGCCCATCGTCCATCAATTCTATGCAAAATTATCACTCTGGATTCTTTCGGTACAGTGTCTGACATCGTCCCACTTGCACGCACCTGCACAGTGACAGCATCTCACAGGCTGGCACCGAGCAAACAGAAGGGTACAGGCGACGAGAATAATTATTACAAGGAGGCAGCCACTGTTTCGGAATACAATCAACCGCTGAGTAGTCCACAGAATTTGGATTTCCTACTGCTCGCGCAGCCTGTAGACTGTATTGTATAGCAATCAGACCTCTACTCATCACTATTGTCGTCAGTGGCCAATGCTTTCTACGACCTTGCTGCCATGACGATGAATGTGTGACCGCGCGCGCGTGTGTGTGTGTGTGTGTGTGTGTGTGTGTGTGTGTGTGTGTGTGTGTGTGTGTGTGTGTGTGTGCTGCCTGATTTCGAGAGTAACATCTGCCCGATCTTTAGTCTAATAACCTGACTGTCGTTTGTTTGCTGCATGGTGTGAGTGCGTGACTGTGCGTGGATGGTTCGTCGGAATACATGTGTTGTCTTGCCCTGCCTCTATGGCCACACACCACATCCTGACGAAAAACGATCGACACTTATATTGTAGCCAGAAACGACTACATCACTACAAGATAGACTACTTCGAGCATATGCATACACCCTCGCAGGCGCAACTGTTCCAACTGTGCCGCGAAGCGCAGTAATCCTGGAAAACGACACATTTAAACCTCCCACTTGTATTCCAACCTTGTCTTTCCCCTTGTACCCAAAAAGGACAGACCCCTAGCACGCTAACCACGGCATCGGAAATTTCAAATAACTCAATGTCACCGAGTAAAGTCACCTAAAGCTCTGACGTCTGAGAAAATGGCCAATGGTTTCTATTTTCAGTCGTCTTCAGTTTTAGTGCGTGACATATCTCGAACAGCCTGTCCAAGAAACCTTTTTGCGCAATTTCCAGCCTGCCTGTCACTCCGGTTTATGCGTTCGTTCCAGCCAATCGATCAGAAAAGTTAGTGCAAGGTCATGAAAGTTAGGTCCATCAAGAACGGAGTGAAATGGAAAACAGGTTGGGTAAATGACAGCTACAGCAGCAACAGCAAGAGCAGCAACAGCAACAACGTCGACAAGGACAACAACAATCACAGCAACAACGTAGATAGTTCAGGTCTGTATAATGTAACTACATGTATATTGTGTTACTCTTAATCATGGAATGCACACTTACCACTGTCTTGGTTTGTTTAGTTATGTGCTGTATTGTAAATGTTTTTGTTGCTATAATATACATGACAAAAACAGAATAAAAATAAATCACAGCAACAACGATAACGACGACCACAACAACAACAACGGTGCCGTTTACAGGAAACGTGCTGAAACAGGTGGGTTTTGGGTTAGCTTAAAAATCCACGATGTTGTATTTGCATTCTTGCCCAGTCTAAGAATTAAGGTGTTTTCACTTCATGAGATATACTCAGTACTGGCAGTCTTTGTCCGATAACCAGTAACAGTGGCTCACGCCCCTCCGCCCACTCTCTCTCTCTCTCTCTTTGAAAATGGTTTCTTTGGCGAACAGATTTAGAAGGCTGACGAAACAATTTCTGCACTCAAAATCGATTGTTGAGATCCTCTTAAAGGTTTTCAATAATTATTGCTAGCGACTCAGGAATAAACCAGACGGCGGAGCGCCAGATAAACTTTCTTTACACCGAGTAAACGTCTCCAATCCGATGAGATGTTTTGCTGTAAACAGAGATCCAGAGCAGTGAAGCCCTAGGAACTTTTTGCAAGGCCGGAGGTACATGAAATGCACGGCGCAAAATGGGGTAGGGTCGTCTTACTCTCTCTCTCTCTCTCTCTGTCTCTGTCTGTGTGTGTGTGTGTGTGTGTGTGTGTGTGTGTGTGTGTGACGGTGTGTGTGTGTGTGTGTGTGTGTGTGTGTGTGTGTGTGTGTGTGTGTGTGTCCAGATACTGTTATCGCACGCTCGCTACGTGAGATGGTATGGTGGACCTCCTAGGCGCCGCAGGGCTGGAGGACGAAGCAGTAAAAGCCTGCTGCCGCTAAGCGCTACTTTATGTGCAAAGCTCCATCCGGCTATTCACTCTGGTGGCAGTATGTCTATTTACCACGCCACCGGCCACAGCTTACTTCTTTTCGAAAATTGAGCGTTGTATTTTTAAGGCGCACACTTGATATTTGTGCGTGAGTGAGTACAGCGTAACAGGCACCGTAAACGAGTCTGCACATTATTTTGACTCAGTTTGGAATGAAAAACTCCAACCAAATTCCTGTCCACCAGAGATCGAACCAGCCAGCTTAGGGCCCAAAGTCGGATACCTAAACCATCAGACCAAATCCTGTGTACGTTATGTGTGAGCGGGTGTGGCACAAATTCAGAAGGTCAGGTTCGAGTCCCACTTGGAACATCAGAGTTTAATCTCTCGTACGTGACACCGTTCATTCAAGCCGATCGTAAGGGGTCCCCTCCGGTACTCGGCTTCCTCCCTCTCTGCTGTGCACATTTTCAGTCCACAAAAAAAGAAGTGCGATTCTAATTTCCTAAACTTAAATAGCTGAGCTGACTCTTCACTCCATGTCATTGTAATGTGTTCATATCCTATGTGCGTGCGATTTATGTGAGCGTGCGTATTGGGTTCATTTCGTAGCGCTTAAAGCAGGGAAATGGGGAACGCGCCTGTATTATAACATTATTATTATTATTATTATCATTATTATCATCATCATTATTAAATGAGTCTGTGCAAGAGGTTGATATACGTTGCTGCAAAAGAACTCCGTGTCTTCAACTAGCACGGGCTACAATCTGTTTTATCTGGTTCCCCGTGAAGACAGGCGGGCCAAAGAAGTGGGAACCACCTCATGCCGAAGCCATTTTGCACCAACTGTTTCAATATGCTCGCCAATGACGGGTGTTTTTACACAGCAAATATTTCCCCCGCACAAAAAAATGATGTCTTAGTAACAGGTTGTGCAGACAAGAAGAAGGGACGAATAATTATATTTGTGCATGTGCTGGTGACTTGTATGCCTTTAAAAAGGTTGGGGGGTGGGGAGGTGGAGGGGCTTCCTCGGAACGTTTGTTTCTAAGCCAAACAGAAAAAATATCCAGATTAATATTCTGTTTTGGTGTCATGCGATGTCCCAACATTACCAGATTTTTTTGTGTTTTTGGTAATATATATATGTGTCACCAAAGGATGGGTGTTGTGATTGCTAATTTTCACTATTCTTTTTTGTTCTTTTCTGCCCAACATTATTTTTTTCACACACAGTCCATGGTCTTCTGTCACCTAAGGATGGGTGTTGTGATAATTTTTTTTTTTTTTCTCACAACAGACAGCTTTAATGACCTTGACCTTCAGAAATTCAGACATTCAGAAAGGTAGGTCTCACTGCTGTCTATCATCATGCCTCGTTTGGTGCCTCTACTGTTTTTTTTTTTTTGTTTTTTTTTATTCGTTTTTTTTTTGGGTATATCTGACATACATATATATATATATAGAACAAACATTCATACTTTGGGGCTTTCAAACATACACAGTCATATCATTACATGCAACCATCCCTGGATACGTGGATGTATCATAACTACCATCGGAAAATACTTGAAAAATACAAAATTAATAATAATAATATTACAATTACAAGAAAAGACCCCCCCCCAAAAAAAAAAAAAAAAAAAAAAAAAAAAAAATCCCCCCCCCCCCCAAAAAAAAAACCCCAAAAAACCACAAAAAAAACAAACAAACGAACAGCCAGATGCGAAAAACGCACACACCCAAAAGGCAGCAGAATCAAACAAATAAAACAAAGCACCATGCAAGCATAGACAGTAGTGGGTACATACACGTAAGTATTCATACATACATATGTGTACAGGATACATGTATTTGAGATTACTCCTAGTAATAGGTTATTTTTCTCTCTCTCTCTCAGTCTCTCTCTCTCTCAACCACCTCCACCGCCCCTCTACACACACACACACACACACACACACACACTGGGTTAACATGCCATCAGTTTATCCGACTAATGACATATAGGGAGACCAATCTGTTGTGAATCTTGACAAAGTGCATCCAATGGCATTACTGTATTTTTCCACTATAAACCTGTGTTTAAGTATTTTTTTGACAATTGTGGCATTTGGAACAGTGTTTTGTAATTTGCTTTTGTAGATATGGAACTTGCATATTAAAATCAACAAATCTATAACCTTGTCTGTTTGTACATGTTGTTTTACACCAAGGATAATCAAAGTGGCTGACAAAGCCAGATTATCACAATGACTGCATTCCGATTGTATCCATGAAAGAATATCTGCCCAGAACTGTTGCACATATGGGCAGTCCCAAAATAAATGAACAATATTTTCCTCTCCTTGGCCACAAAAGGAGCACAAGGAACTGTCTACCAAGTTACGCAGGTGCAAAAACCTGTTTGTTGGTATAAGTCTATGTAAGACTCTCAACTGAAACCATTTCAACTGTGGATCAGATGTATTTTTTACGGCCTTCAAAAACACAGACTTCCAGTTAATTTCCACTCCAAACTCTTCATTCCATTTTCTAATACATGGTGGATTCAAGCGACTACTAGTTAGAAAACAATAAACCCTTTTACTTCCACCAGAGAACACCATATTCCAGAATTTCGAATACTCACTGGCCATATTGCCATTAATTTCTTCCAGTCCAATTTTTCGTTGAAAACTTTTGACTGCATCTACTACTCCAGCATATACCAGAAAACTGAATGATTGTTGTGGAAACTTATTTTGAAAGCTAACAAAATCCAGGAAATTACCATTTTCACCAATAATATCCATCACTTTCAATATCCCACAGTCCATCCATTTCTTTAAGTGAATTACCTTATTATCACGAACAATGTTCAAATTATAGTGAATGCATTCAGAAAGAACTTCACCAGTTGTCTCAGGAGTACATCTGGAATAACTATTTTTGTAGTGTTTCACCACATCAAACCAAAACTTGTTCTTACACATATTCATTATAATATTGGCATATTCACTACCATAGGATGAAAGTCTTAAAATGTCTGGACAAAGACAATATGTAAGTTTTTTTAGAAATGAATCTTCTTGTGCACAATACAATCGTTTCAACCATCCAATTTTCATGGCTGCCAAAAATGAATGTAGATCAATCATTTTTAGGCCACCATCTTCGTACTGGGAACAGACAATTGACTTACTTATTTTACTTCTCTTACCGTCCCACAGAAATTTATAAAACATACTACTAAGTTCTGACAGAAACTGACTTGGAGGATCAGGTAAATTCATTAACAGGTGTACAACCTTCGATACAGCCAAACTTTTAATAACCGTAATTTTCCCAATAGGTGTCAGATGCCTTCTTGACCATGATACTAACAAACGTTCTATGTCTTTTAATTTGTTGTGAAAATTAAGAGCCACGATTTCCTCGGTATTGGTTGAGAAAAGAATACCAAGAACCCGAAACACACCAGGGTTCCAAACAAAATTCATATCTTTCATATACCTGATTTCTGATTTCTTACGTGCGCCAATCCAAACTACCTGAGTTTTTTCAAAGTTCATTTTTAAACCTGAAATTGATGTAAAAAAGCTGAGACAATGGACACACTCCTCAAAACATTCCTCTGTACCATCCAGATATATGGCGGTGTCATCTGCAAACTGTGATAACAATGCTTCAAGATCATCCGCCAATCTGATACCTTTTACACGATTGTTTTGCTTAAGTAACAATGACAAAATCTCAGCACAAATAAGGTATAAATAAGGTGAAGAGGGATCGCCCTGTCTAACGCCGCGCTGGATATTAAACCAGTCAGAATAATTGCCATTCACAGAGGCACAAGCACTGATTTCAGCATAAAAAGTCTGAACCCACTTTTTCAACTCTGGTCCGAAGTGGAAGAAATCAAGTGCTTTTACAATAAACGACCAAGCTATACTATCGAACGCTTTTTCAAAATCTATAAGCAATAACATACCTGGTATCTTCTGAGCCTCTGTATAAACAAGTATATCATACAGCATACGAATGTTTTCCCCAATAAATCTTCCAGACAAAAAACCTTTTTGGTCTTCACTAATAATACTAGGTAAGACAGACTTAAGTCTCTCAGCGACACAAGCTGACGCAATTTTATAAGAAGTATTCAATAAAGTTATTGGACGCCAATTTTTTAAGAACCTTTTGGGCTTATTTTCTTTGGGAATACATACTATTACTCCCTGGCGCTGTGTTACTGACATTTTGCCTGTGTGAAAACCAAAATTAATGGATCGAACCAGAAAACTGCCTAAATCTTGCCAAAAAAAATTTGTAGAATTCTGTAGTAAAACCATCAGAACCTGGACTCTTACCATTTTTCATTTTTTTAAGTGCACGAGTGGCTTCCTTCAGAGTAATAGTCCCTTCTAAGGAGCTACTCTCTTCTTCTGTTAATATAGGACCATTCAAAACTGATGAAAGTTCAATGTCAGAAATATCAATTTCTCTAGAACAGTATAAGTTCTCATAGAAAGATTTAACTTCTTCTCTGACTCTTAGAGGATCACTGACAATTTCACCCTGTTCAGTTTCAATAAATGGCATTGATTTCTCTACAAAGTTCCTCTTTTCTAAGTTGCAAAAATATTTTGAGTTACTCTCCCCTTCCTGTATCCACTGCGCTTTTGATCTAACTATCATTCCCTCAACCTTCCTCTTTCTCAATAACTGTAACTGATCTTTTTTACTTTCCAATAATGCTACATTACTATCTACAACTGCCTTTTCCAGTTCAGCTATCTCTTCTACTAAAAGCATTTCTTTTTTGTTACACTCTTTTCTTTTATGTGATGCATAAGCAATTGTTTTTCCTCTTATTTCAAGAAGCAGTATCTCAAAAAACAATTGGTCATCTATCTGTAGTTCCAGTAAGTCAGAGGGTACTTCACTGATTTTATCATGGCTGTAAACTAAAACACCATATTGTTTCTTTGTTTCTACAATTACTTTTTTAATTGCATCAACATAGCCTTTATCTTTTAGGAGTGAATTATTAAATTTCCAATAAGTTCTTGATCTGGTGTTACACTCATCATCAGCTTTCAGTTCAAGTGTAATAATTGAATGGTCGGTTCTATAACCAGGTTTAATACATGAAGATCTAACGTTCAACAATAACTCTTCTGATATTAAAAAGTAGTCTAAACGTCCTTGTTGTGTAGAATTAAATCTACGCCATGTATACTGGTTCTTATCCGGGTGAGTTTCTCGCCAAATGTCAACCAGATTATGCGATTCCATTATTTCTGTTATTTTTTTCCTTGTCCTTGGGCGATTGTTACCTCTATATCTAAATGTATCCTTCTGAACATCTAGCACAACATTCCAGTCACCTCCAGCTACTATAAGATCATTATCAAGTTCATTTAACTCTATTAAAATACTATCAAAGAACTGGGGGGAGTCACTATCACTTGGGCCATAGACATTAACTACTGACAATCTTCTCCCCATTATCTCAATATCCAGTACAATAAAACTACCAGCACCACCTCTCACAGTTTTATGTATTTTATAATGAAAATTATTGTTGAATAGCACAGCAACCCCTTTGCTGTTAGTGTCTACACCATTCAGTATACAATCAAATCCCCACATTGACCTAATTACATTTTCATCTTGTGTCCTTAGGTGAGTTTCTTGTAACAGAAGAATATGCGCATCCTGTTTTCTCAAATAATCAAAGACATCCTTTCTCTTTTGATAGTCCCCAAGACCATTCACATTAAGACTTAATAATTTTACTCCATGTGTACTAGCCATGATTGTCTGCCAAGTAGAACATCACTTTCGGTTTACAACAGGTGTCACGTAGTAATGGAATGTTACACAGAAAGTCAGCTAAGATCAACTTAAAAGTAACCCCAGTGCATGAAGAAACAACAGACACACTCACATGCAAAAACGGACAAACAACACACACACACACATACACACACACACACAAAATATAAACATAGGACATTATTTCAGGTGACAACACCGCTCTGAATGGCGAAGCCTACCTTCCACGAGATGAGTCTCGCTTTCAATGCCGAGAGTCAAGGTCAGTGTCAACACAGAACATGCGGTCTGGTAATCCATGCGGTCAAACATAATGACCCGAGCACAGCAGGATTAAACAAAGTTTGCATCCTTTACGTAAGGGTTGCTGATATACTCCGAGCACCCCCGCACTTCCTTACAGCTCGCCCGAAAACTTCCCTCGAGCAATGTGTACTACCCCGCATGTTGACATGAGGTGAAAGGTCACGACTGCGCATGCTTGCTGACAAATGACCGCAAAATACAAAAATAGTCAACTCTTATGACATACGACCTCGTACGTTGAAATGAACAACGAGTAGGTAACAAAAACATAAAGTAAATGTGAAATACCGACTGGTCATGCATGTATTAAGTAAATGACAAGAATAAAGAAAACAAAAACAAAACAAAACAAAAAAAAAAGGCTGACAGGACGTTCGGCCGGCTTGCGCGCGCATGCTGTGCAAAAAGGTAAACAATGCCACGTGCTCAGGACACGCCCATTACTAACCATCATTGAGTACAGCGTACCCGATACAAGAGTCGTGTAAAGCTATCAAGAATACACAAGAAAACAAGAAGAAGACGATCATCCCAACTGATATTAGACGAGTCTCGCATCATTTGTCAGCCTTTCAGATTTTAGCAGTTATACGAGTGAGCGCGATTGTCCACTAAAGCCTGTAGAGACATACAGCTGTGTATCTCCGACTTTACAACTTTGCTCACTGACAACTCAGCGCGCGTAGGAGCACGGATGGTTAGACAAAATCGTCAAAAAACAATGCTATTATGTACAGCCTGTCAGTCTTTATCAGTGCTCCGGACTAAGAAGCAATGTGACACAAGCGAAATTACCCGAACAAAAGTATTAATTGGCATAACCAGTGCATAGCACGGGAGGTTTGGTCTCAAGTGCCCTTTCCCCGTGATCAACTTGCATGGGTGGGGTAGGTAAAGTGGAGGGGTGGGGGAGGGGGTGGAGGGGTGGAAGGGGACAGGCACGGGAACGTAGAATGTCGAGAAAGGGATTCTACGGGGAAAGGCCACAAGCTACCAACCTACCTTGTCAAGCAATTGTTACATGTCGATGAAAGTTAGAGGCGCACTGATTTCGGCATAGTATCCTCCTCCATGGCGATCTCGTCCAAGGTGTTACGGAGCAGAGCCCGGCGATGACGATCACGTCTGCCGAATCCTGGGTGTGCCGGAGTAGAGGACGCCGACAGTTTCATCAAGTCGGAAAGTGACTGGACCAAGTGCACTCTACGATCAGTAGATCCCCTCACGAACACTTTCCCGTTCTTGGTCCAGGCATCGTCGATTTTGTCATGCTCCCGGCATTGCATGAACAGTGAGTATCGAGCCTGCGTCAAGTCCTCCACAATGACGACACCACTGTTCTTAAGTTTACGCCGATTTGTCAGCACACTCTGGGTACACTTCCTGGAGACAAAGCGGATGATGATCGGACGTGGTCTCTTCTCAGCGTCGCTGTCGCTGTCGCTGCCCCCGTCGTCCCTGGCACCCTGAGGATGTCGTCGCTGTTGTCGCCTCTTCCGGGCCCCCAGCCGGTGGATAGCATCAATGTCGCGGGGTCCGATTTTGGTTAGACCCAGTTTCTCATGGATGATCTTCAAAGCTTTAGCTTCACACGCCTCCACTGTTTCGTCGTCCGATTCAGGGACCCCAAACATTCTGACGTTATTTCGTCTGCCGTACTGTTCCAACTCCTCACTGTCTTTCTTCGCTGCAGCAGCAACAGCTTTCGCCTCTTCGGCAATTGTTCTCATCTTCTCTGCCTCCGACTTGCACTCAGCCAGCTCTTTCTTCAGTGTATCATTTTCTTGTCTCAGTTCAAATAGCACACCCTTGATTTCCTCCACTTCTTTGTCTAGTTTGCCGTCTATTTTCTGTAGTGAGCTTATCACTACTCCGAGCTTTTCCCACACGTCCTGCATGGAAATATTCTTCACTGTACTGCCACTGCCACTTGCACTAACCTCACGATCCGCCCCTAGTTGTGATAATTTTACTATTTTTTCTGGTCCTTTTCTCGCCCACCGTTTTTTTTTTTTTTTTTTTTTCCCCGCGCCGTGTATGTCAGTACGTCCGCAGAGTTACCTTTTGCTTGTTTGTTGAAGTTATGTCCTATTTGTTTATGTCCTGAAGAAGGCGTAAGCCGAAACGTCGACCTGTGCCGTCCTTTGTCAAAGTTAAGTGGTTTCTGTCCCTTTTGTGTCGCTTTTATTTGCTTCACTTGTAACCACTTCGCAGTCATTACCGTTTCCGTTTATATATACATATATATATATATATATATATATATATATATATATATATATATATATATATATATATATATATATAAGCGATGGACGAAGACATTGTGCATGCATTACACGCATTACTACAATAAATTGAAATATAAACTGGAGTAATGCCACAGTCAAAGGCCATGGACGCAAATTACAAAGTAGGCGCGCATATCTAAGAAAAAAACAAACAAACAAAAGAAAAAACAACAACAACAACAACAACAAACTGGCAGTGTGGAGCACCGAGGACAGCAAGCTTGTGCGTCATTGCCAGATCTTGAACGGAAATGGCTTCACACGCTGTAGGGGTTGAGTGACCCACTTTCGAAGAACGATTCATATTAATTTCTTTTTCTCTCGGCGATACAAAATCCCCTATCACGCTAAAGGTTTGAATGGCGGATAAAACTACTGACCTCCCCCCCCCCCAACCCTCCCCCCCCCCCCAAAAAAAAAAAAAAAAAATCTAGATTTTTCTTTGTTTGACATTCAAATACAAGATGTAGCCCGTGCTAATTGAAGAGACCCCCCCCCCCCCCAAAAAAAAAAAAAAAAAACAAAACAAAAAAAAAACAAAACAAAAAAACAAACAACAAAAAAACAACAACAACAACAACAAAAAACCAACCAAACAAACAAAAAACAACAAAAACAACAACAACAACAACAACAAACCCAATCGGTCGCCCATCTCATTCAAGTGCATTGAAATCAAAACTTAAAACGAAGGAGCCACGACCAGAAGTAGGCAATTTCGGGTTCATGGCAAAGGATGCGAGATCTGAGCGAATTGAGCAGAGGCCAGATCAAGTCTGCAGCTGAAACCATTTTTCAACGCTTGAAGTAATCTACTAAAACTGCAACACACTGAGACCCACATTCGACACAGCTCTAGGACGATCGATGTAGAGGAGTAAGGTTAAGAGCTGTTTGTATCACGTTAACACTCGCATCCCCATCGACCAAAGTTACTACCGAACGTATGTATGGCGTCGCTGAACTGTTTTAAATCCAACAAGCAATGTCTTTCTAGTTCTGGTAGTGATATAGATTTGTGCTAGGCTCTCACAAAAGGGGCACAAAGTCGCCCGGACACGTTTGAGAAAATTAAAAAAAAAAAAAAAAAATTGTGGTAGGTCAAATATAGCGATTTTGAGATTTTTTTCATTTTCGAGTCTTCAAACAACTGATAAAACTTCTGTGAAAGTGTCAAGACTGAATGTAGCTTGTAAATAATTATGTTAAAAACGACCATGTAACGCAGCCACGCCGGGGGAGCCGGGGTGGCCTAATTGTAGAGCGTTGGACTTCTAATGCTCGGGTCGTGAGTTCGTATCCCGGCTGGGGCCAAATATTTGTGCTGGTCTTTTCATCGTTGCCCCGTCTTTGATATCACCCGTATGTGGTGGAAAAGGACGTTAAACCCCCAAACACCCACTTACCCGCAGCCACGCCGTACTGGCATGATTCCAAAGTCACACCTTACCAGCCATTTTCTCAACCTGGCTCATTATCAAAAGCAAGTTTTCAACAAACATATTTCAGGCCTGCATCATGCTACAGAAAATAATTTTTAAAAGAAAGCTAATATTTTGTGCACTTTTTAGTGATACCACTAACTCCATTTTTCCCCAAATCACCATTTGTCATCCTTTAGGAGCCCATCACATTAACTTATCCATCGCCGCTCGGAAATTAGGACTGTGGGCTTTGAATTTTGATTCGCATGCTGCATTGACCCGGGCCACTTCCAGCCTCAAACTGCTTAGATCCGGGGCACTTCTAGCCTCAAGCTGAATTGACCGGAAGGGTGGGTGGGTGTTTGGGGGTTTCACGTCCTTTTCCACCACATACGGGTGATATCAAAGACGAGCCAACGATGAAAAAGCCAGCACAAATATTTGGCCCCAGCCGGGATTCGAACTCACGACCCGAGCATTAGAAGTCCAACGCTCTACCATCCGGCCACCCCGGCTCCCCGCATTGACCGGAAGCCGGACACCTCACAAACTCTATAGGTCAAATCCCCTTGTAAAAACACCCTTGGCAAAGGTCGAGTTCATGACTGATGAAGGCTCTCCAGACACCATCTTCACGACCTTCTGGTCGGAATGGTACTGCCAACGGGGAATACTCGAGTATCAGAATTGGTGGGAGTGAAGGTCTTAATGATGATTTAGGACCTTTGGTTCGCTCAGGTCTTCTGCATGGCCCACATCTGGTGCCGCAGCAACATCGATTTTTGCGTCCATTGCTCTAGAAAATGTTCAGTCTGGTGCTTTCAGAATACACTTATCCGATTTCAACTGTGAATTTTATTTATTTATTTATTTATTTTTGAGAGAGAGAGAGAGAGAGAGAGGGTGGGTGGGTGTTTGGGGTTTAACGTCCTTTTCCACCATATACGGGTGATATCATAGACGGAGCAACGATGAAAAAGCCAGCACAAATATTTCGCTCCAGCCGGGATACGATCTCACGACCCGAGCATTAGAAGTCCAACACTCTACCATTCGGCCACCCGGGCAGAGAGAGAGAGAGAGAGAGAGAGAGAGAGAGAGAGAGTTTTCTAATGCTTGCTCGATCATTTCCAACTTTTGGATCTACAGAGCAGAAATGACGAGCTCACAAATAAGCTTAGGGATCAGCGCGATTTTTATCTCTACAGGTTTTACTGTATTTCCACGAAATGTCCTTCATTGTTTCTAGATAGTTCCTTTTAAAATAAAGTTTCGAGGTTGTGAAGGTCTATAGTTTCGACGCAAACTTTTGCTGCTCTATTGCTGTCTATGTTGTTTGTCAGGAGTCCAGTAATAAGCCAGCCATCTGCTGGCTGGTCCAACACGTCTGCAAAAACAAACAGCCCATCTCCTAACGCCGTCCTTAAAACAGCCTTGATCAAGTCTCGTCTGTTCAATTTGTAATTTGTATTCATTCTTCACCCCCTCCACTCGCCTTCCCCTTTCCCAACCCCCTCCCCCCCCCCCCCCCAGCCCCCAACCTTCCCCCTTTCCCTGATACAATTCCCTGTCTGCACACATCTGCTCTTCCAGCGGTCGTCGACATAATACCACCGGTTCACCTCGTGCAAATAGTCAGTCGCTACATGTTCCGAGTTCCAAGGATACACATCCTTCCTGGCCTTGCAGAGCCCGCCATTAGTTGTGGTTTGTGTTCCGCCATTCTCTTGGCTTCCGCGTGCCCCCCAAATCCACAAGAGTCCCAGGAGATGGATGAATTGTCATTGGGTGTGTGTTCTCACGCAAGCCGTCAGGAATTGTATGTACAGAATAAGGCGTGCTGATCAAGCTGTAAGTACGAAAGTGTCCAGTCCCCCATGAGAACTGACATCGTCTGAGGTCATGCAGTACGTTCGCGAAATGGAAACGTCAACCTGCCCTGTGTTTTCCTTTTTTCCCTAAGTAGGGGCTTCACTCTTATTATTTTGTTGTTTTGTTCGGACGCTGGCGTGACTCGTTTACAGTGCCTGTCTTATAAGCTACGCTGAGGCAATGGGAAGATGATGATGGAAGGATACAAAAAAGAAAGGAAAAAAAACAACAACCTACCAACTAACCAAACAAACAACCACCACCACCACCAACAACAACAACAGCAACAACAAAAACGAGCAAACCTTCCAAAACGGTTCAATTTGGACCGTCTTGCTGATTCCCTAAAAAAAGAAGAAAAGAAAAAAAGAAAAAAAAAACCAAAAAACAAAAAACGCTGAGCATTCATTGTGGTCAAGTCACGTCGAGCACAACTCAGAAACATAGTTGGTCTTGGTTGTTGTGTGTTTTTCTTTTGTCGCTCTTGTTGTTTTGGGGTAAGTAATCCTAAACTTTGTGATATATCAACATCACCATGAACAAATGGTGTCTTCCTGTAGATAGAAATACGATTTTCTTTTTCAAAATCGTTATACAATGTGTCCAGTAAAACATCCACAACATCCATGACAATGACAACAGTAACACCGATTACTACAACAATTGACATGTTACATCAACATGTTATTCACGACCACGACGACAGCAACAACTACAATACCAGCGTACGACGACAATGACATCAACAACAAGCAAATGACTTACAAAACCAGTCTGCCAGGGGCGTGGCATGGCGTGACTGTCCGTCTCCAACAGCTCGTTTTCCGCCAGCTATATTATATGTAACTCGTTTAATACTTTGTGCCCAGACCATGAAACACTGATCTTCTTAGTTCCTCCGAGATCGTGATTTTTTGACGTGCCGGGGAAGGGTGGTGACTCGAGGGGTGGGTAGGGGGCGAGGAGGGGGGCCTGGGGATGGTGGGTACCGGAGGGGGAGTTACAGGGGACGTTTAACACCCCCCCGCCCCCCCCAAAAAAAAAATATAAAAAAAATCCAACAACAACAACCAAAGACCCCCCCCCAAAAAAAAACAACAACAACAACAACAAAAACAAACAACCAAAAACCCCCAAAACAAAACAAAACAACAACAACAACAACAACAACAACAAAACCCAAACAAACAAAAAACACGACAACAAAAAACAACAATAAAAAACCATCCTGCCAAATGGAGAAGTGACGACCTCTGGACATGAGATACATAGGAAATAAGAAAAACCATTCGTGGATGGGGAATCTGATTCGACATTTTGTAACAAAGCCAAAGGTCTAGGACAATTAATCTGAGAATGACACCTAATTTAGTAACTGACGTGACGATTAGAATAATAAGTCGGATAATTGTGAGCGCAGGAAAGCGTCGGAAGATGTGCGTAGGAAATTAAGCTAGGTGTAATGGAGAGAAGTTTTGTAACAAGCTTCGTGACAATTAATCTAATAATCGTACGTACGTCAGTTATGAGCGTAGGAAGATGTGCGTAGGAAATTAAGCTAGGTGTAATGGAGAGAACCTGGTATTGCATTTTGTAGCCGGGGCAAAATTTCCTGACAATTAATCTAATAATCGTACGTCCGTCCGCCATGAGCGTAGGAAGATGTGCGTAGGAAATGAAGCTAGGGTTAGTGGACCTAGTACAACACTGAAACAGGAAAGTTTTACAACAATAATCTCGTGTTAGCCCGTCGCAGACATGGGTATCAGAGGGATAACTCGGATATTAGCAAGATGAGCATAGGAAATGACATTTTGTTCGGCGGAGAGAGAATCTGGTTTGACGTCATTTCGTGGTAAAGGCAATGAAAGTTATTCAAGTTACTGGCTATGATTGCCGTAGACGTGACAAAGGTTGGTGGTCACAAAGCGTTTAACTTGCGAGGTTCATTACTAAAAAAAAAAAAAAAAAAAAGGTTCATTACTGGCGGGTGCGTGGGTGGGTGGGTGTTCGGGGGCTGAGGGTGGGTGGGTGTTGGGGGGTTTAGCGTCCTTTTCCACCACATACGCGTGATATCAAAGACGGGGCGACGATGAGAAAGCCAGCACAAATATTTGGCCGGGATAAGAGCTCACGACCCGAGCATTAGAAGTCCAACGCTCTACCATTCGGCCACGTTCGGGGGCTGAACGTTCAGCCACACACGGGTAATAGTATCAAAGACGAGCAACGAGAAAAAACAAAAACAAAAAAACCAGCACAAATATTTGGCTTCTAGGTGGGATTCAAACTGAAAACCCGAGTTTTGAAAGTCCAGCGCTCTACCATTCGGCTATCCCGGCTCCTCTAGCTGGTCATTGTAGGCAATAGCAAACTACTGAATAATAATAATAATAATAATAAATGGTATTTGTAGGGTGCATTTCCTTAGAATGAACTCAATGCGCCAGTCACTCACCGGCACTGCAGCACATTTTGCTGCCACAACTCTTTGCCGGCTCCAGTGGTGTTCCTCCCTGGTAATGGGTGGAATCCACGGAGGGCTTGGAAGTTGGGGCAATTTTTATTATGCATGATGATGGAGATGAGGATGATGGTAAGATGATGCTATGGAGGTCCGTGTGGTTTGGGACTGCAGGACAGGGCCGCATTCCACGCTTCCTGTCATAAATATCCCGGCGTTCACCAGGCCCGGGAACTACGGCACCTGCGGTGCCGGCCGTGTGATCATCCACATCATAAGACGTGTCATACAAAGGGAAGCACCCCCAAAGTCGCACCCGTGAAGTGGGTGAAGCTCGGCTGTGTGGCAACAGCCTCCCCATTGGGCCCATAGCACACCCGCTCTGGGTAGGAGCCGACCTTGGTAGGAAAAATCCCGCGTGGGACAGTAGACAGCGTGGGCGCATTAGAAAAATTTTCTCAGATGTGCTGGCAGAGAAGCACTAAGGAGTAGTGTTTCGTTTCGTTGCTTTGTATTTCGAGTAGGCTTGTTCGTTATAAATGGTCTGATCTGTTGTTGTGTACCAACGAAGGGAGTAATTGTGGTTATTGTAATGCTATTCTCATTACTACACTTATTTCGTTTCGCCCACGAAACTTGAAGGAAACAAGAAACGAAAACTTCTGAATTGTGGTACATGATCGAATCAAAGAAATCTGTCTGTCTGTCTGTCTGTCTGTCTCCCTCTCTCTCTAACACACACAGGCACACACACAGGCACACAGACAGACACAGACAGACACAGACACGCTCACACACACACACACACACACACACACACACACACACACACACACACACACACACACACACACACACACACAAGTTTTAGGCCAACAACATTGTCACGATGCAGGATGCCATTCGCCGGTGTAACATGACAAGCATACTCCCATGAGGCATCGACTCTGACAAAAAAATATTGTACGAAATGTATATACTCCGGAGTAACTTAAAGTAACTTGAAAACCCCGTACCACAGAAATTTTGCCAAGCCAAGGTAGTACTTCTGTCGCACGAGGTTGTCACTCTGGAGTAAGAATTTCTGCGGAGTAAACTTCTTGGTGAGTAAGTTTGTTTCATTGCACCTGTTTTCAAGATTCAGCATTTTTTCCCTAAAATAAATTGCAAAGAGGCTGTTTTATGATGGTCAGGTAAGTTACAGGTGACAGGAATAGCTGCAGACTTTTGATTATATTTGTAGCCGACGTGCGTGCTGACGACCGTAAATCTACCCATTCAGTAGTTCTAGTTTTCTTATGCTGGTAATTTTCTTTCTTAGTCGGTAAAAATTTTAATTAGATTCCAGGACAGCAAAGACTGAAAAGCCTAGAGAGTGCTTTGTCGCTATCTTATGTATGCACGCAATATGTGAATATCTAAACACACAACTTTCGAGCTAATCTTTCATTTTTACTAGCAGAGCGCATTCATTATAGTTCCAAGGCGCTTATTTGGCCTTTGCCAGATATATTTACGACGAATGCAAAAGATTGACCCCTCCCCCCTCCCCCCAACACACACACACACACACCCTCCCTCCGTTCGGCGATTTTTATTTCAGAGAATTTCATTGGTTGACAAATCATATTTCTCTTTCTCCCTCTTTGTGTGTGTGTGTGTGTGTGTGTGTGTGTGTGTGTGTGTGTGTGTGTGTGTGTGTGTGTGCGCGCGCCCGTGTGCATGACACGGCAACAGGCACAACTACAAAAACACAAGACGTAACATTTTCTAATAAACTTTAATACTTGTCGCTAAAAAAATATTGACATATATGAAACAAAACGAGACGAACGCGCAATACCACATGACCATTCGGAACACGAAATAAGAATCTTAATTATCACAATAAGTAACAAATCAGTTTCTGATTATTTCCCATCTACACTCGTCGCACGAAAATCCTTCGCACGTACAAAATGAGGTTCATTCTACAGGATTTCCAAACTGTCAAAACTCCACTCAGCCTGAGACAATTATGTTGAAATTACCTCCCAAAAAAAGGTGTGCGCATTTCTCGTAGGATATCCGATATAAGGCATCGTGGTGAAATTTTCTGTTTCGTAAGTTTTACTGGGTATTACGTTTTAACGGCCCAGTCTTTATGAATTTTATGATCACGGACCGCTCTGGGCTGTTTTAAGGGTGTCTAGCATCGCACCACTTAGACACCTGCACAGTAACAGCATCTCAAATGCTGATACTGAACGAATGGAAGCCTACTGAATCAGTGAAGCGGCTAACACGCTGAGCGAGAGTGGTGCAGCAAGGCCAACCGCTCTGTCGTGACATTGGAATGTTCGACCGCTCGCGCAAAGCGCACACAAGGCTGTCTCGCATTAAGAGCTCTACTAATAATCAAGATATGGTATTTTGAGCGTACGGGCGCACTCACTAGCGAAACTGTTTCAACGCGTAAGTTGGCTTAGTAAAATGGAAGTACCGCCTGTAAAGGTTTTAATCGTGCACATCACAAGATTACTAAACTTCACAGAAAATAAAGTAAAATTGTGACTCTCGCTCAGCTCTAATGAGTGTACCCTAATGCTCTGGGTGCAGTGCAGTGACGTCTGCTGGCTGTGAGAACGAAAATTTATACAGCCCGTTGCTCTTCTGTTCAGCGACGGACCGCAACACTTCAATGGTACCCGCAATGTGTTTCAGCTTGGCGTTAAGAATTCTGTTGGCTTTGTGCTTGTCTATGAAAGGCTTTAAATATACTATGTGTCTACGTGGTACTGTGCTAAACACCACGAAAACAGCTCAGAAGGATTTGTGAAGCTGGCTATGTCGGAGGACGGTCCCCTGAAAGTCCCACCAACCTACTGAGATACTGTTTGTTTTCTGTCTCTGTAAGCAAATTCGTGGCGGAGAAACTGCAGCAGAAATACACAGGAAGCGAGCACAGTTCTTGCATACACACAATCTCCGTAGTACTTGTATGTCGGTATAGTATGTATTATATTATTATATTTTTTAAGTACATATGAATTAGACTTTTCCTTTCCTTAATCTTTTCCTTTGCTGTGCTCGTTGGAACAGAAAGGTGTACAGTGATTATGCAGTTAGAGCAATTCTAATCATAGCTATTACGATAAAGCGTAAAAATGGACACATTCTTAAACATCTTAATAATAATAATAATAATGATAATAATAAATTTATTCAGTTTTGGCAGAAAAGAAGTGCATTTGCAAATGAGGTTCGCAGCCAATATAAGTTTTACTTTGTCATTTTGTATTGGCACCACGATATTTTCAGGAAATCTCTAATACACTATCATCGCGCTGTCAACCAGAAAAGCAGCCCCCCCCCCCCCCGACCTCCCAACGAAAAATAAAGGGTTTTGGTTGGGAATTGAATTTGACTGAACCAATCATACACTGAGTAACGTTTTGCTTTTGCTTTGATTTTCAACGACATTTACACATTCTGACATATTAACAAACAATTCCGTTTTAAAGAAAAAGATACCTAGCAGAGACATGGCAGATAGAATTCCAGCATCATAATAAAATTAATACTAGACATACTCGTACGTACAAAAACCATATCCGCTCATGAATCGTTTAAAAAGCACAAGATTTGTTCGTTAGTTTCACCATGTAAAATCGTACAAGTGACCACGCATTCAGAATGGCTTGTCTTTCTTGTTCGAACCAATGAACACAAAACACAGGCCCTGGAAATCAAGAAGACGTATATCGGTCACTTATGCTCCACTTGACGCGTCCTAAGTTGGCTGCCTGTTCATGTCCGTCTTTACTCGGGGCCCACAATCACATTCAGACAAAATCTAATACTTTCACTTGAGATACAGGCTTTTGCTTCGAGATTTGATAATTGGGGGTAAGGGGTTGTCAGGGAAAGAGAGGAGTGTACAAATAGGGAAAGAGAGGGGTGTACAAATAGGGAAAGAGAGGGGTGTACAAATAGGGAAAGAGAGGGGTGTACAAATAGGGAAAGAGAGGGGTGTACAAACAGGGAAAGAGAGGAGTGTACAAATAGGGAAAGAGAGGGGTGTACAAATAGGGAAAGAGAGGGGTGTACAAATAGGGAAAGAGAGGGGTGTACAAATAGGGAAAGAGAGGGGTGTACAAATAGGGAAAGAGAGGGGTGTACAAATAGGGAAAGAGAGGGGTGTACAAATAGGGAAAGAGAGGGGTGTACAAATAGGGAAAGAGAGGGGTGTACAAATAGGGAAAGAGAGGGGTGTACAAATAGGGAAAGAGAGGAGTGTACAAATAGGGAAAGAGAGGAGTGTACAAATAGGGAAAGAGAGGAGTGTACAAATAGGGAAAGAGAGGGGTGTACAAATAGGGAAAGAGAGGGGTGTACAAATAGGGAAAGAGAGGGGTGTACAAATAGGGAAAGAGAGGGGTGTACAAATAGGGAAAGAGAGGGGTGTACAAACAGGGAAAGAGAGGAGTGTACAAATAGGGAAAGAGAGGGGTGTACAAATAGGGAAAGAGAGGGGTGTACAAATAGGGAAAGAGAGGGGTGTACAAATAGGGAAAGAGAGGGGTGTACAAATAGGGAAAGAGAGGGGTGTACAAATAGGGAAAGAGAGGGGTGTACAAATAGGGAAAGAGAGGAGTGTACAAATAGGGAAAGAGAGGGGTGTACAAATAGGGAAAGAGAGGGGTGTACAAACAGGGAAAGAGAGGGGTGTACAAATAGGGAAAGAGAGGGGTGTACAAACAGGGAAAGAGAGGAGTGTACAAATAGGGAAAGAGAGGAGTGTACAAATAGGGAAAGAGAGGGGTGTACAAATAGGGAAAGAGAGGGGTGTACAAATAGGGAAAGAGAGGAGTGTACAAATAGGGAAAGAGAGGGGTGTACAAATAGGGAAAGAGAGGAGTGTACAAATAGGGAAAGAGAGGGGTGTACAAATAGGGAAAGAGAGGGGTGTACAAACAGGGAAAGAGAGGAGTGTACAAATAGGGAAAGAGAGGAGTGTACAAACAGGGAAAGAGAGGGGTGTACAAACTCCTAAACTGAAAGATTTCCGGTGTGTTCGGTTCCCACGAAGCGGGCAGCGTACACATAAAGCCACTGTCCCAGCACTGAGTTCCGGAATCAACGAAGAACAGACTGCATTATTTTCCAATCTCCTAGAGCCGGTGTAGGAGGCAAAAAAAGACTTCCAGGAAAAAAAAAAAACACTGGGAGTGTATTTTTCCTAGGAAAGAAACACTGCAGGAGTGTAATCTTCCTAGGAAAATAACACTCCCGGTGTTATTTTACTGGGGGAAAAAAAAAACACTCCTGTAGGGTCCGAGAGGTGGGAGCGTGAATTGAGTGCTAATCACAAGACTCACAACTACCTGTCCGAGACTGACCCGATCGCCAAACTGAATGACAGACATTTTGGAAACGAAATTGGTAAGGTGGTTGGGTACCCGCGCTTCAAAGCGTGTCACAGACGGCGTGTGGTCACTCCCGAGGTCAAAGTGACCTGTGCGTGCTCCTTAAAGTTCCATCGCTGACACGGCTGAACACATTCAATGTAAAAGTTACCGCTCTAGCAAGGTCTAAGGTCATTTCTTAAAAGCCCTGGCAAAAATCGCACTTTTACTTCCATTTTTAGATCACTAGTAGCCACTTGAAGCCACTACTCCATAATGCGCAGCATTCTAGTGCCTGGCGGGAAGGTCCACGACTTGCGTGGCTCCAAGTGGTGTGCAGTGGCGTCTTATTTTTAACCAGTCCTATCATATGGTGGGCATGGGGTGGTCAGGATCGGGCGAGAGAGAGAGAGAGAGAGAGAGATATTCCCGAAACACACAGAGGTGTCCGAGACGCTTCGAAAGTCGGCAAAGCTGCGACGTTTTTAGTCGAGTCCAGACGATCGAGATGTGAAAGCGCCACTTCTGACTCTAACTTATGGAATAAGAACAAAATTGAAATCTCTACAAAAAATTGACAGAGAACACTCGGCACGATGGAACTGATTATTCAGTGTTAGATTCGATTACTGAGTGTTAGATTCGATTATTGACTGTTAGAGGTCGACACAACTGAGAAACGCTTCAAATGCTGCCTCCAGTGGCAAAGAGTGCGACTTCCCGCGTCCACTGCTGGGTTATAAACCGAAACTTACGAATGGATTTGAGCCCACTTAAATTATGCTGATGGTGGAACCTTGAATCAACACCGCCACTACCTTGACTGGAGCAGAGCTTGAAGATCAGTTACGTATTCACAGACTGCAAAATTGCAAAAGCTCTATGGAAGCACTTTAAGCAGAATAAATAATCATTCAGAATATGATCCATATTCATCGGTAAAATTGGAAGTTTTCGAAATGAAAACACACGCACATATAAAAATATAAACCTTTGTGTGAAAACACAGCAATACATACGCGGAGGAAAACGAACGAAAAATGCTACAAACACATTTCTCTTACTGTATAATCATAGAGTAAACATTAACTTTGATAATCGTAAGGACCTAAAACAAGCAAGTACACTATACAACCCTCTTTACAGAAGAAAAATACACGATCTGGTTTTAAAAATTCCATGTCTGGATAATAAAAATATGATAAGCAGTTGATATGAAGCAAGCATACTGAGATTCTGCCAAACGAAATCAACATCACACAACTTATAGCAGGATAATGTGTTTCACTGGTGTTCTTAAAAAAGACACAAAAAAAAAGACGAAGAAAAAAAGACTGATTAGAAAAAACGAACAGAACAAATAATAGAGATAAAAATGTAAAAGAAAAAAATGGGAAACCAAATAAACCAAAGACAGCAAGGAAGAAAAACAAAAGACCACCCCCCCAAAAAAACAAACAAACAAACAAACAAATAACGACAACAACAACACCCCCCCAAAAAAAAAACACAACAACAAACAAACAAAAAAAAACAAACAAAAAAAAACAACAAAAAAAAACAAAAAAACAAACAAACAAAAACAAAACAAAACAAAACAAAACAAACAAAAAACCAACAACACCCCCCCCCCAAAAAAAAAACAAACAAACAAACAAAACAAACAAAAACAAAACAAAACAAAACAAAAAAAACAAAACAAAAAAGACAACAACAAAAAACAAAAACAAAACAAAACTAAACTAAACCCAAAGCCAAATAAACCAAAGAAATAGCCCCCCCCCCCCCAAAAAAAAAAAAAAAAAAGTAATTCACAGCACTCAGTTTCTTATCAGAATAACACATGACTAACACAGTTTAGGTTTAATTTATGAACATGGATACAAAGACAAACACAAGTCTGTCACTACACTCCTGAAGCAACAGAATCCGGACAATGTGTCACTCAGACGCTTTTTTTTTGCATAGATTTGTTTTGCATGAAACGGCTGTCACAGCGCTGATCACATTTACACATACTTATCACATCGGAAGTTCATTCCACAATCAGTTGCTGAGACTGGAAGACCGGCTTCATGATACGCCTCGTTACGACAGTGTCCTCTGAAAGTTTCCAAACCTGACATTATCACGGGACACAGTCAGTCAAATTCAGCTGCTTGGAATGGGAGTACAATTATATATTATGTTTAAAATGAGGATATCATATTGGAAATCAGGGTCATATTCACAAAGGATGTGTAATGGAAGTTTTTGATGCTGACGAAGAATAAGACACTCAAAATTTGCATAACAGAAAACGGTATAGGGTTAACAACTATATATCTGTAAGTTACACGGTTTTAAAAAAGTTCTGTATTGCTTGGGCAACATAACAGATTATGTACACACAAAACGCTTATCTGCTGTTCAACAAACAAAAATTTGATTCTCAGCAAAGTTCGGCACAACACTGTCAAGAAAGACTGATACAAGTCATCATATAATCCTGTGACCTCGACTGGGTTATGCGAGATCTGATCAGCTGTTTAACGCACAGCTCCATTTCAGTGTGGTTGTTCATTAAAAAAAATCAAGTTAACGGAAGATATATCGCATATATCACAATTATGTTTGTCCGTTCTCGTAATTTCGGAAGCCCCCTTCCTACCCACCCCCCACCCCCTTCCCACCCTCACCACACACACACCACCTCCTCCTCATTCTTCCAAGGTTATGTTCGTCCACTTGCTTCCTCTTAAAGTTTTGCATGTTCACAAATATTTTATATTATCTTATCAATCATAGATCTTACCGTTATCGTCATTGATACCGCTCTGTCTTCTTGCACTGCATTCAATACCCACCCCCTCCCCGGTTTTCCAAAGTCCTTCTCCAAGCAAATCCGATCCACATTTTCAAGGGGAAAAAAAAAAAAAAAAAAAAAAAAAATATATATATATAAAAAATGGCGTAGCGATCGACCAGCAGATAAAGTGAACTTGGTTGACGTGCAACAAAGACATGTTGCGTGCGCTCACAGCACCGTGGTAGGTTTCTTGAAGGAGGAGGAATTTTCATACAGGTTCTCCTCAGGTTCTGAAACAGTCAAACCAAGATTCGTTTTTCAAACATTCAGTTCTTAAAACATGGCTAGGCCATACACACACTGGGTTTAACATTTATTAGAAACTTCTCCAAATTATAGAAGAAGCCTAACAGTAGACGTGACCAGAAACTACAAAGTATTTCAAGCGTATACAACAAAACATTTTTTTTTTATTCTTAAGAAAATAATTGTTAAAACAAGAGCTTTTGGTCTGAATCAAACGGAAAAAGAAATATAATCAGCCAGTTCAGATGTCGGTGTCCGTATGATTTATATTTGTTTACCGTAAGTAATTAATGAATGGAAAAAGCGCGTAGTCGACCCCCAAAAAACTATTTTATTTCCTTTGCAAACGTACAAGCGGTTCCTTTTAATACAACCGCTTGATACCCGTATTAGGCACTGCCATTTAAAAAGAAGAAGAAGAAGAAAAAAACGGATGTGGGCGGAAGTTTTTCGGATGCTATTGCGATTGAAAAGTTTCGATGCAAACTATACTCTCATTCAACTAATCCGTTACCAGTAGCACCTGCATTTTTTGCATCTGAGTAGCATCGGAGAAAAAAACACCTTGAATTTTGTTTTGTTGGTTTCAGAAGAAAGGGGTAGTTTATCGGCTAGAAAAAAAAAAAAAAACACAAAAAAAAACCATTTACTAACACGATACTCCATTGTAAAGGCCTGTGCATGCTCATGATCAAAGTAACATAATAATAAGAAGAAGAGAGGGTATTTGTGGCGCCCCACCTCACAAGAGCTCTGGGCGCGTCCATAAACTACACATAACATACAAAAAACATAACCGCATATAACGCAAAACACACACACACACACACACACACACACACACACACACACACACACACACACACACACACACACACTGATTTTTTTGCTGGTGGCATGCAGAGATGGAGAGCAGGGAGGGGAGGGGCACGCGGGGTTGGTTCCACTGCATGGAGAAAAGACGTGTTTTAAGGTGGGACTTAAAGACTGCTAAAGAGTGAGCTTGGCGGATGTGAAAGGGGAGGCCGTTCCAGATTACAGGACCAATGTATGAAAAACGGCCTAAGATAAGCAATCGTCGTCTCACCTTTTAACTCTTTTCTTACTGCGGGCAGTCATCGCCGCCCTTTTCGGAATGAACAAAAAGTGCAAGCAGTTAACAAGTTATCCTTGGCACGAAATAGCTGGCTGAGAACTATACAATACAGAAGGGAGAAAATTTATTTTAGTCTGAGCTTTTCAATGCGTGCGGTTTCCTGGGTTAGATCAGTCGATCTGTAGAAGAAGGGCTGGAAAACGATGTGGTAAGGAGAGAGTTAAACTGGGACAGAAGCGGAAACGCCCGCTCATTTTGTTTAACACCTGTGGCAATGCCGACTCTATCATGCGGATATCACTTACCAGAGAGATGGGAAGCCGGGGGGGGGGGGGGGGGGGTGAAACCTGAGCCCACCACCACACAGAACGCCTGCGTCAATGGTATCACGATTTCGTGTACAATGCGCGATTTCATTTCCCGTGTTAATTATACCAAGGTACTGATTTTACTTCTCATCTCCGAACTCACCTCCAACGACACCTCACGACACTTCATTAGGACTAACGGTCTTGGCCGAAGTGTTTGTGTCTGCATGGATCGTGACTCGAATAAGCGGAAATACTGATACCGTGGATGCACTGCCGCGTGATGTTTCGAGAAATAAATGGACACGTCTCATCGTTTACTGCGATATTCGTGGATGCTATAACATTTTGTGTCTGCAAATCTCAGATTAATTTCCTCGGCACTGACCTTCGCACGGCAAACAATAGATAGTTTTGTAAGCGCGCTACAAGGACAGGTCACGCAGCGATACTACACCTCTGGGCCCCCATGTAAAAGTCGGGGTTAGGGGTTTAGCCCCGGGTTAGAGTCTAACCTCGAACTAAACTAGCTCTACGTTGTTGTTGTTTTAAATCAGGAAGCGGGTCCATTCCAGCAAGGTGCCTATGCCGTTTTAGAAGGATTTTTGTCTTTCTTTCTGCGCTTTCCTTTTTATTTAATTTTGTTTTGGGGTTTCTTTTGTCCTAGTCTGGGTTAGGCCCGTAGCCGTGGGTTAAATTAACCTCGAGTTTTACATACGGGCCCTGTTTTTGATAGGGGTGTTGGGTGTTTGGGAGTTTAACGTCCTCCATCTCACCATGCATGGATGACATCAACTGTTTTTCATAGGGGTGTTGGGTGTTTGGGAGTATAACGTCCTTTCCCACCGCGCATGGGTGATATCAACTGTTGTTGATAGGGGTCTTGGGTGTTTCAGAGTTGAATGTCGTTTCCCACCACGCAAGGGTGATATCAACTGTTTTTGACAGGCTTCATATTCTAAATATTTACACCACTCGCCAGTGCAAACTTTCAGTGAGTTAACTATGAGTGCTTTACGTAATGAAATAGTAATGAAACAGAGGGCGAAAGTGTGAGCTATGACTTTCCATAACCCACTCAGTGGTTTACGAGTTCACAAAAACTCACTCCAGTTACGTCATCAATCAGAAAGTGCGTCATTTCAAACATTATGAACTCATACGTCATATTCGGCGCACACTGAGTTATTTTGTTTACTTTTGGAGGTGAAATTTTATTTTCCTTGGATCACGTAAAAAAAAAAAAAAAATTATGATCGCACAGAAAATTCTCTGCGAAGTATTTGCGAGTGCACTTTTGAATGTCAGTACTTGAGCACATGCTTTGAATGATATTGTTCTTAACATCAAGCAATTTCAACTGCCCTACGCATCATTTCCTCACAACTGAGTCAGTGCACAGAATTTTGAGGGGATACAAAAGTCACCAGTCATCCTACCAGGAAAATAGAATGTATGCGACTAGAGCAGTAGAAGTAAGAGTCTGAATGCTCGTGGTATAGACAGCTTACATGATTAGTTCTCGTGGTGTACGGCGAAAGACTAACCCCGAGATGGTTCGATTGTTTGTGTAGCTACCGAGCGAGGGGTGGGTAGGTGTTTGGGGGTTTAACGTCCTTTTCCACCACATAGGGTGATATCAAAGACGGGGCAACGATGAAAAAGCCAGCACAAAATTTTAATATTTGGCCCCAGCCGGGACTACCGAGCGAGATCATGTACGCTCTATGTACATGCTGACACCACGTGCCCTATGAAAACCATCGCGCACTGATTTGACATTTGCATTGCATGCAGCTACACACTTGTGTTCTTTCCCCTCTCAAAATCCAAAGTACAGTGCGAGCAAACACAGACACCGCAAAGCCTATACCTCATGTTTTCACTGACCGCACGACGGTTAGTGGGTGCTCGTATGCCATAAACTCAGATATCAAATATCACAGTGGCGGCTGTGCGTGCAGGAGCGGCTGCGATAGAGCCCTAAGGCCATGGTCCAAGTAGGCTTATTCCTCATGCAAGCCCCTACCGCTCTTGGGGGATAGAAACGGAGCGGTCTGTGTCTAGTGGTTAAGAGACTTCGCGGCCCCCATTGCGAGAGGTCAGATTCGAGTTCCACTCGGAGCGAAGACATTTTTCTTCTCGTACTTGGCACCGTTCATTTGGGCCGGCCGTCGGGGGTTCTCTCCGGGTACTCCGGCTTCCTCCCCCCTCCCCCTGCTTTGGAAGTGTTCAGCCGACACAATTTGAAACTAAATGCAATTCAACATTCCAAAACTTATCTAGCTGAGCTGACCCTTCGCTCCACGTGATTGTAATAATTATGTTCATGTCCAGTGTGTGAAAGAATGCGCGTGATTCATGTGAGCGTGCGTGTTGGGTTAAGCTCGCGGCGCTTTGAGCCAGCTCAAGAAATTGGGTAAAGCGCATACACAGTTACTATTATCATCATCATTATTATTATTATCAAACGAGACCGGGTCCGTAACGACATTCCCACGGCCGAAACAGATCCACATCTTTATCAAATTGTAACTCCTAAACACACCACATCATGTGTTGATTTCCCCCCTTTCCTTTCTTTTTTTTTAATGCCTGTGATCTACCTGCCGGTGGAAGCTTTACCCTTGGCATAAAAAAGGGAGAGCATTACAAATGTATTTTAGAGTAAGCTCCCGCTGAGGGAAAAAAAAAAAAAAAAAAAAACATAGGCAGCGTTCTCATGAACGTCCACACAGACAAAGTCTTCAAGCATGACAAGACTGAGCCGCTAACTGAGCTGGGATGAGCATGAGAATCAGGAAGGATCTTTGAAGTACCCTCTCCCCCCCCCCCCCCCCCCCTACACACGCCCTCCACAAGCCCCGGGTGTGGGGAACATACAGACATGGCACGACTCTCTGTCACGTAACCGTCCGCTCTCGAAACTCACCGTAATGTGCTTTTAAAAAATCGATATCCGAGGGAAATGGCGGCGTATTAACTGCATTAATGTGCATGTTGCACGGTTATATCAAAGTGGACAAGTGAGGCGTTCGTCGTGCATTCCGCACTTATTTCATCAGCCTTCGATCCACTGTATGAATTGGCTCAGTGCATCAGACGCCTGCCTTGCTGCTGCATATTTTATTTCCTGAAGGTGATTTTGTATATATGCATGTAAAGGAAGTGTGTGTGTGTGTGTGTGTGTGTGTGTGTGTGTGTGTGTGTGTGTGTGTGTGTGTGTGTGTGTGTGTGTGTGTGTGTGTGTGTAATTGATCAGAAATCACAGGAGAAAAAAAAAAAAGACCTGCACGTGGAAATACAAGAGAGACAAAAAACAGAAGAGATCCCGTTCGAAGTCAGTACAGTTCTGTTCCAAAGGGCAACTCTGCTTTGGGAAAGGTCCATATGCCCTTTACCCACAGCGGTGACGGCCGTTTAGTAGCGCAGACCTTGAAACTTTCATATAAGCTGTAGGAGTTTTTTTTTTTTAAGGACCCCCAAAATGAAAACAAAACAAAACAGAAAACAACAACAACAATAAAACGCCTCAAAGCCGCTAAATTTGATCTACCACCATTATTTAACACACACACACACACACACACACACACACACACACACACACACACAATTTTCTCAAAACAGGCTGGGCGACTTTGTGCCCCTGCTTTTGTGGGAGCTCATCACATTATGATGATTGAGACACCCACTGTCATTTCTCTGGCATGAAGGAGCTATCAGGGACACAGTCTACGACCTTCGATGTCAAAAGCAGTGTGTGCTTATTCAACTTAGCTGTCAACAAATCAAGACCTCCTCAGCGAAAACGTTGGACTTCTAATGCTCGGGTCGTGAGCTCGATCCCGGCTGGGGCCGAATATTTGTGCTGGCTTTTTCATCGTTGCCCCGTCTTTGATATCACCCTATGTGGTGGAGACCCCCAAACACCCACCCCAACCCCTCAGCGGAAAGGGGATCATGTGCAGGTGCAGCGCCAGTCCGGACCCCATGCAATCACACCAGAGAGAGAGAGACTGAGAGAGAGAGAGAGAGAGAGAGAGAGAGAGAGAGAGAGAGAGAGAGGACAATGACCAACTGATGCTTTATTTAGTTTAGGCGTTTTGGCCCATGACTAAAAGGGGGTGAGGGGGGAGGTGGGGTGACTGAGTGGAACACGTACACAGATTGTCACGAAGTTCCAAAGTCTTCAGTACAAACATTACTAAGCTACATGTTTATACTATAAAAAAACAGTCAGACATAACTGCTAAAAGAGAGAGAGAGAGAGAGAGAGAGTTCCTACCCAAGAACACCAAAGTTATTGAAGCGTTAGCTCACAGCAAAATCAGACTCAACTAAACACCTCATGAGCAGAAAACCACACGTAATTCAAATGTATCATTACTTGTCGTGGTTGGAAGTGTATTTGACGTGACAGCAATTGCACGACATCCCTCATGTTAGAACATTAGATCGGAGTAGTCTACGGCTCTGATCTAGCATTCTAACACTGGCATACCCCCCCCCCCCCCCCAACTCACCCCTTAACCACTTCTATAAACACACACTCCTTCAAAACTCCGAAGAAGAAAAATTCCAGTACATATTTTCACCAGACATCAGCACTGCAAAAGTAGCACCCGCACCGTGAGACGCACAAATTTGTCAGTCCCGGAAAACCAAATCCTTGGAAAGTACCAAAAGTACCACACAACGGATACACGAAACTTGCCGCATGGACCGCGCGGTGTGGTACGGATAACTCTTGCCGTATCTATAACATCAGAACAAGCGCATGAACTCCAAATGACATGGTAGAGAAGGGAGACGAATACACTGACACGTGAATATCACTGGGGGGAAAGCCTAACTCACGTACTACTATAAAACGCTCTCTCTCTCTCTCTCTATGTATACACAATATTGATGTATATTGCTAGAGTGACAGGAGGCTACTGGTCATCAACATGCATTGCTTGATAACTTCCAACTTCAAGGGCCATTACTCATGACTTTACCATGTATGGGCTTCTGCTACGTCATTTTATACCCTCTAGACAGGGTATGCAAAAATGTATGCTCTATGTGTGTGTGTGTGTGTGTGTGTGTGTGTGTGTGTGTGTGTGTGTGTGTGTGTGTGTGTGTTCCAATATTGTAAATTTACGCATGTTTTCTACCGTTTATAGTCTTTCCTCTAGTCTTTTTGTAGTACTTTTTTTGTGTAGCAACGGCTGATTGAAAAACTGACCAATGTATGGCCAAATCTTTTCCGCTGTAAAAGTTCGTTCGTTCTCTCTCTTGTTAGAATATCTGTCTCAATTTCGCGCAACGCTCGATGAAGAGTTGAGACAGTTGCTATTTACTGCGAGAGCATGATGATCGGCTCCCGGCATCATCATTGATCCTATGCAAAATCCAACAAGCACGATATACCCAGTGACCGACAATGCGAGCACCGGATTTGAAAGAATTAGATTCTCCTCCAAGTCTCCCCGAAAAAAACACTGTTCGTTCTCACGAAACACTTTGCTTCGTTACGCAAAGACTGTCCTCTCTCACGAAAAACATCACTCTGCTGAAGTCGTGATTTTCTGTAAACACGCAAACAGTGTGGACGTGCTACTGTCACTGTAAGTTAACGTGGACTGACAAGGGCTTAAATTCCGCAAACGCCATGTTCTTGACAGCAGCAACTGAATTACTGCTATGTGGAACCAACAGTTTGTGGTTTGTTTGTGGTTTTGTTTGTTTGTTTGATTTTTGTTGTTTTTTCGTTTTGCTTTTTTGGGGGGTGGGCGGGGGGAGGCGGGGGGGGGGGGGGGGGGAGAAATCTGTTTTGCATACCTTACCCTGCCATACCCTTCACATTGCAGATTTTAACCACAGGATCTCTAGATTTGCTCAGGGACAAGATCAGGCTACATTCTTTATCTTTATCGAAGTGGGAACATGGAGGAGAGGGGGAGGGGGGCTGGGGGCAGAGTGAAGAAGGAAGAAGCAACAGCGAGAGGGAGGGGGGGGGGGGGACGGTGTTGGACAGCGAGTGAAGGAAGGGGGGGGGAGTGAAGAATGAAAGTGCAGCAGGGGAGTGGGGGCAAGGGGGGGGGGGGGGGTGCTGGCCGGACAGGGAGTGAAGGGATATACTGCATCGACCATGTCCATAATAGTGCTTGAGACCCTGCCGTGTTTAATTTAAGAGTGCAGGGCGAATGTTAGCGTGTGGGTGTAAAAAAGGAAACCCCAAACATGACGGCTTTCAATGTCTTGGTGGCGTGCCAGCGACTTGAATGCAAATCCAAGGCCACAGTGCGGTAAATTCGATCAAGGGGGCTAAAATCCTAAAGATTTTTGTACCGGTTGCTCGTGGGGTCTGGTTCGACGATGGGAGCGGGTGATGTTTGAAACATGAGAATAATCATTCAAAACGCTTTGACAGGTGTTTTCTGGAAACACGGAAGGAAATAATGTATTTTTCGTGAACACCTGCTTGTGGAGAAAGATAAATCTGTCATCATGGGACAGGCACAGAAACGGAAGCACAAAACGTTATTGCGCATGACAGAACCAGGAATTTGGAACGACCGAGATAGTACAGCGCTGGTGACTTAAAATGACGCTCGGGTCGTGAATGATTTCGATTCCCAGACTGTAAGCAGACAAGCAGTACTGTACTGGAATTTCCCTCGTCGCCCCATCTATGACTTCGTCACCCTGAAGCTTGTGAAAAAGGGCTTAAAACCCCAAAACAACTGAAGCTAAAAGTGATCTGGAGGTCAGAACAATCGCTGAGGCTGTTCAAGTCCACTGCTTATTTTAAAACCTAGCATTTTTTTTCATAAAACGGTAGAAATATTCTAAGCAGTCAGAGGAATACTTAGAAAACAACACCTACAAACCCAGTTTGCTCAAACAGGAAGGGAGGGGTTGGAGGGGGGAGGGAGGAGGGGGTGGGGGTAATGATGTTGTTTGTGTGTGTTGGGGGGGGGGGGGGGGGTGGGGGGGGGGGGCAGGTGGAGTGTGGTGGAGTTGTCCGTTAGATGTAGAGGGAGGAGTTAGGTTACTGACCGAAAGCCTGGTTGGCGTAGACGTTGTCCTGGAAGCCCGTGTTCTGGTACAGCCCCTCGTTCTCCGCCTCCTCCATGGCGCGGACCTTGCGTTCAATGATCAGCTTCAGAGCGTCATGGATGAACACGTATTGTTTCTGAAACCCAAGGTTCAATCCGTTAGACAACAAGACGCATAAGCGTAGTATAGTAATCACATATGCAATGTGCAAAATTACTGTTTTCCTGCTAAATAAACCACACTGGTACTTAGTCGTTCGTGTTCTCAGCTTCCGAATCTCAGACCTCAAGACACCGTGCTGTTTTCTGCCCATATCCCCCCCCCCCCCCAACATCCCCCTCCCCACAGTCATTCCGTTAGACAACAGAACGCCTAAAGTGAAATACACCAACATGTCTTAGTACCCTGTGACGCACATTCCCAATACACCGTATGACACTTCTATTTTGAAACTTCAGACCTCAAAACAAAATGTACGTTGACGGGTTGTGGGTGTATTATTCAGACGAAAGCAGCCCCATTTCTGGCTGAAGGGGACTGAAAACACTAAGGACAGTGTGTGGGTGTCGGAAGAGGGGGAGGGGGGGGGGAGTGAGTGAGTTTTTTTTTGTTTTTTTTGTTTTGTTACTACTTTATTGTCCTTTTCGGGAAATTCGGGCTGTTTCCCCCGGGGGAAGCGCGTCGCCGCGGTGCAGCGCCACCCAACAGGGCTTAAAGCCTAATTCGCGGCAGTGTGTGTGTGTGTGTGTGGGGGGGGGGGGGGGGTAAAATACATGTACATCAATAACGGAAGCAGACAGTGTAGCGTTTTTAATACCTTTCATGCACAATGTGTAAATATTTATACAGCAATGAAAACAGTCACGCACGCCTTCTGAATTTGAAACTTCCAGTTACAACTGCACAGTGCCAAATCAAAAATAACATTTCCTACTAAGGATTAGGACAACACACTACCTTAAACCAATCACATGCTAGACAACTCATACTGAAACCCGTAGACGTGCTTCATAATGGAAATAATTCCACCGACCTCTGACTGGACCATGTGAGGTCTGTTGTGTCGCATGTTGAGCACCAGGTTGTAAATGTCCACCTCCGCGTCCAGGTCATGGTCGTCAACGAACTGCATCAGGAAGTCTAGCGCGATGAACGTGCCGGTACGGCCCACCCCAGCACTGGAAGAGAATTTCTTTTGTGTGAAGTTTTTATTATTCTTTTCCTTATACAAATAAATGGGCAAAAACTAAACAAAAAGAAAACAAACAAACAAACAAACACACAACTATGCACAAACAGAAGAATATGGACAAGGCAAAATAAACAAACAAACAAAAGCAAGTAAGAAAACAAAACAAAACAAACAAACAACCCCCCCCCAAAAAAAAAAAAAAAAAAAAAGAAAGAAAGAAAACAAAACAAACAACAACAACAAAAAAAACAGACAAGCAAACAAACACCTCCTAAGTCTTAGTACAAGTTGCTTTAAACTGTACATGTATGTTTTAACATTCTGATTTAGAAAGGTTTTTCAGTCATTTAGATCTTTTTTTTTCTGTCGCCAGTCCCCAATTTGGAAACACACATGTAGGCATATACGTATTGCATGATAGCATCCCTACTCAAGTACTCAGTGGACTCTGCACGAGATATTGGAGATTATACGGGCCAATTCCATCTTCGCTAAGCAAAGTTGTAAGTTATGTTTCGGAACAGTTTCGCTCGTGAGTGCGTCTGCACGCTCGAAACACTGTATCATGATGATCAGTACAGCTCTTCATTGATGCCATACGATGTTGTTTACACTTTGCGCGAGCGATCGGACATTCAGATTCTACGACTGGTGTTACTCTATTGGAGCGCTCGAAATACTCTATCTTGATGATTGGTACAGATCTCAATGCGATACAGTATAGTGTTTACACGTTGCACAAGCGGTCGCACATTCAAATTCTACATCTGTTGTTAAACTACTGGAGTGCTCAGTGTGGGGTTATCGAGTACGCTTCTGTTGGCTGAGTGCCAGCATTACAGACGCCGTCGTCACTGTCCAGGTGGCTAAGAGGTGTGATGACAGATATCACCGAAAGTGATTCGAATGATCTTTGAGCATAACAATGGTAGCATTAGTAAACTGTCATTAACCACTTGAAATAATCGTATTTGTAAACCACAGTGTTGGTACAATTAAGAGTACACACAAAGAGTAACACAAAGACCACATAAACTAAGAACATGCACAGGACAAGACCACAGTCATAGGAAGACCACAAGGAGACCATGCAGCCAGAACACAGTCACAACAAGATCACAGTGACAGCAAGAAGGCCACGCATCAAAACTACAGAACAAAACCCATTCAAAAACTAAATAAAATAAATAAAATAAATAATAAGACCGCATAGCCGGGTCGTACCTGCAGTGGACAGTGATGGGTCCCTGTGTGGACCTGGCTTCCTGCCGCACCATCTTGATGAAGTCCAGCAGGTCATCAGGCGACAGGTTGGCTCCGTAATCCTCCCAGCCCGGGATGAAGTACTGCGTCACTTTGCGCTCCTCCTGGTTCTCCTGTAGTGAGAAAACCCACAAACAAATGGTCAGCACAGACAATGACTCGGAAACAAAACTCGACCAAGATCTTCTTTTAACGTGTTAGACATAGGGGTTTCATGCAGGCACAGTCAGGCCTAGTATTTGCGATCTGCACGGCGGTGCATTGGAAATGTGAAACAAACAAACAAACAAACAAACAAACAAACGAAAACAAGAAGTTCAAAGCACACAAAATCTCCCAACACACCGACATTTCTTTCCGTTCGAAATACACATAAATAATGAACCTAAACTGTATATGAACATACACAATTTTCCAAGAAGACATTTTATTGGTGTTACACTATAATTAAGAAGTTCAGACAAAAGATTCACAATATGCCAACACATGTCAATGATGTAAAGTGTGCGCGTCAGTGGTACCAGCACGAACTTACCATCAGGATCTTGAAGTTGCGAATGGTGCACTTGTTGAGAGTGGAGTTGGCCGTCAGCTCCACGATGATGTCGCCGTATTGGACAGGTGAGTTCACCTCAGTGGGCCAGTACAGATCCACTTTGGGCTGAAATCGAAAAGTAAGAATTATGAAGTAATATTCCTTACTAAGTATGCCCGGAACGTAATAAAGCTACCATGCCTGTCGAATGAGAGAGAGAGAGAGAGAGAGAGAGAGAGAGAGAGAGAGAGAGAGAGAGAGAGAGAGAATGACAATGACAATAATATTTATTTTCCAACGGTAGAAGTTTTGGCAGAAATACCATGCTCGAACTTGCCGGTGCAAAACTACAAGAATATGAGCAAAGGAAGAACAATCTATAAGCTACAGGAGAGAGAGAGAGAGAGAGAGAGAGAGAGAGAGAGAGAGAGAGAGAGAGAGAGAGAGAGACAGACAGACAGACAGACAGACAGACAGACAGACAGACAGACAGACAGACACTGAGATAGACAGACAGACACTGAGATTGACAGAGAGAGAGAGAGAGAGAGAGAGAGAGAGAGAGAGAGAGAGAGACAGACAGACAGACAGACAGAGACAGACAGACAGAGACAGACAGACAGAGACAGAGACAGACAGAGCTATCTATCTGCAGACAGATAATGATTCCTTGCCAACATTTGCAGGCATTACCAACAGTCTGGTCAATTAAAACCCGAAAATTAGTTTCATCCGCGTCGTTTGTCGGAGCCATCACACGTATACGGCCTCAGCCAAGTTATCGCTAGAAGGGACGTGATCGAACAAGGTCTGCAACCGCCGCCCTTCAACTCCACACTGTTAGCATGTACTGGCATAGATTGTTTCCCCTGAGTGTCACCGGAAAGGTGCAGGACCTGGCAGTTCACTCTGCCTCTATCTGTTCCTGGGGTTGTAGGGCCACTAGCCTTTTTTGTTTCTATTAGTTTGGTGACCGGCGTGTGTGTGTGTGTGTGTGTGTGTGTGTGTGTGTGTGTGTGTGTGTGTGTGTGTGTGTGTGTGTGTGTGTACAGACGTGTATGTGTGTCCTTGTGTCCCTACGCATGCACGCACGAGAGAGAGAGAGAGAGAGAGAGAGAGAGAGAGAGAGAGAGAGAGAGAGCACAGCCCTTACACGTCCTTTCTCCGCCAGATCTGACAGCATGACAATGATGGAAGACTTCTGTTCCCAAATCATCCTCCAGAAGTCGTCTATGGTGCAGGTGATGGGGCCCTGGGTGGCGATGTACTCACGGGGTGACGAGTAACCCTGGAAACGAGGAGAGGCAAAGTCAGTAATCAGGTCGCACTAGACAAGAAAGTTTTATGGGTATGACTACAGTTTGTACTAGCGAACAGAAGAACAGGCGATAACCAGCAGTGGAATATGTGTAGATGAGTCAAATTTACCCACGCATGAAAAACACAAGGTATACCCCCCCCCCCTTCCACACACACACAAACATGGGGACAAGCGCGATTGTGTGCGTGCGTGCGTGCGTGCGTGCGTGTGTGTGTGTGTGTGTGTGTGTGTGTGTGTGTGTGTGTGTGTGTGTGTGCGCGTGTGTGAGCGAGAAGGGGGGGGGGGGGGCGTGGGGGGATCGTGGTCCTGGGAGGTTTCGGGAGCACTAATGAGTACACGGACCACCGTCCCACCCAGCAACAACAACAACAACAACAACCGCAGCAGCGGCAAGAGAAACAAAGGTAAGCGATGGAATTAACCCTCAAGCAGCAGGTAAAACACTTCTTTATCCCTTCTATTGCCGACACATCAGATGACAACAACAATAATTACGACAGTAATGTAATGCTATGTTCACAGAAATGCCTCTCGTGTCTCACCGGTATGTAGTTAGCGTTGACGAAATCTGAAAACTCCTCATCGTCATCGCTGTTCAGCTTCACCCTCGTGTGATCAACTTGAAAAAAAAAGTATAAGAAATTACTAGATTAGTTTCGAATCGAATCGATTTTATCATCTCACCACAGTGGTCGTGATCGTGAGTTAGTTATTTATTTAGGGCTTAACGCCACGCAAGCTACAACGGCGGTGATCGTGAATATACCAACAAAATAATATGACACACAACACAAGGAAATACAATATCTCTAAAATACGTGTGATATTATATATACAGTGTACACAACTCAACCTAGATTCTACTAAACTGACGAATACGGCATACACAGATCCTATTTTTGCAACAGTTCTATAAAAGAAATGAAAGACTGTACTCACAAGGCAGAATGTTGACGTATCTGTTCTTCACTTTGTTGGCGTCCATCAAGGCAAAGTCTTGTGAGAAGTGTTTCGGACTGTTTTCTTGTATGTCCTGAAAATGGGCAAATATTCATAATAGTTATGTTCAACAGGCACACAAAGAAGTACTGGTGTACTGATGGACAGACTGGTTGTATGTACCCAGATACGATCAAGCCTTTAGTATACAAAGTACACTTTGAATGATCGCTAGTACTTCTGGTAGTCAAAGGAATAAAATCAAAAAGAACATTAAACGTTTTGATGACGTGTACGATTTATGGTAACACGAGTGACCAACGCGTAAAATATGCCTTTTAGTGTGTCCCTCATGCAACCGTTTGCCTTCTTTCCTTGATTTAGCTTTGCTGTCGACGATCATTTTTTTTTGCCCTGCTGATTTTGCATCAGCCTGGTTTCCAGATCTCCTTGTGAGATATTGGAAAGATTGTACAGTCCGATAGCGGAGTGTCCTGACCTCAAACTCTTCCTGGAAGAGCAAGTTGGCGTCTTTGTGTAGACGAGCGATGTGAGCATCGAAGTCTCGCAGTTTAATCGGTTTTCTGCAACACACACACACACACACACACACACACACACACACACACACACACACACACACACACACACACACACACACACACACACACACACACATGCAAAACATATACAAGTATGCATAAAAGAAGGAAGCAAACCGCGTGGTATCAGTGGCCACGCGCTTCCTCCAAGCAAAGCGGTCTGAATTTCCATTCACACAGTAATGCGACAAAGAAACACCAAAACATACAACATACAACAATCAGACATCAGTGCAATTGCATTTGTGACCCTCCAAAACGAGTCTTCTTGTGCTATTTATTCATGTTACAAGACGACTCATTCCGTGGTGGAGGATCATATTTATCCACAACAGTTTTTAGCTGAATGCATAACACGGAGGAAAATGGAGCATAACGTGAACATACCGGACTGGTCTCTTCATTGGGTGTGGTTCCACTGGCCCATAATCTTCCCCTTTTGGACTACAAACCAAAACGAGACACAAGACAAAAAAAAAACCGTGAACATATGAAACATCCATCTTGGAGGTATATGTAGAACAGGAAACTAAGTTCCTTAGTCTGTTTTCAACTCACAGTTCAAACTGCACAAAACAACATCAAAACAAACGAACAAATAAACACTCCAACCCCCACCCCCCCCCCCAAAAAAAAAAACAAACAAAAAAAAACACTCAAAAAACAAACAAAAAACAAACAAACAAACAAACCCCCCAAAACAACAAACAAACTAAACACACACACACACACACACACACACACACACACACACACACACACACACACACACACACACACACACACACACACACACACAGACGACGGAGGGTTAGTACACAGACTCACTTTGTCACACAAGTGAGCCAAAAGCAAAACCAGAATTCCCCGAAACAAAACACAACAACAACAACAAAATAATATGATGCTTCTCTCTATTTTCCTTTCTCTCCCAGTCCTCCCACAAGAAAGGTTAATCAAACAAATACAAACGGGTTCTTCCATTCCTTTATAGAGCTCTGTAAATGCAGAAACTACATCACTGGCTTTTCTTGTGCACATTACTTTATGCATTTTTAAGAACTAACATTTGCGTATGCATGATAGTTGTTTCATTCCCTGAGAAGGCAGCTGAGAATTCCTACATAATTATACGAATACCGGCTTTCATTCATCAATGAATAGTCAGTAAGATTTATATTTCTACACAAATAAAGGCACAAACACGACGTTCCAATCAATATACCAAGAGAGTAAATCTTTGAAATGATTTTAGCAGGCGACACTCTTAGATCTATTACCTCACCTTTTCCGGCGGCGGAGGACGAAGAAAACGACAACAGCAACAATAGCAACGACCGCAACGGCAGCAACCACGCCACCCACTATAGCTCCAACGTCTGTTTCTTCTCCTAACAGGACACGGAGAAACTTTTTTTTACGAGAGAGAGAGAGAGAGAGAGAGAGAGAGAGAGAGAGAGAGAGAGAGAGAGAGAGAGAACCAATGGGACACATGTCGTAATCATTAATTTTGATTAGGCACCGCACACAGCTACAAACTGAACAAACTCACACACACACAAAAAAAACTCTCTCTCTCTCTCTCTCTAATATGTGTGTGTGTGTGTGTGTGTGTGTGTGTGTGTGTGTGTGTGTGTGTGTGTGTGTGTGTGTGTGTGTGTGTGTGTGTGTGACATTGCTTAATTCATGAAATAGGCAGCGACTTTGCCTGATTTCGTGTACTAGGCAGCTCATTGCCTTAAGTGTGAAATGATTTTGATAAGTTGATTATTTTACACATTAGGCGGCCTGCTAAATAATCAGGACACTGACTCAGTTCACACTTGAGACTAAGAAGACGAAAAGGTACATGGTTGGGTGTTGGTTGGCTAGAGGTCGGGAAGGGGTAGGTGATGGTGAGATTTCTGTCTTTTCATTCTCATCTTGTTCATGAAACAAGCAATTTTTATAAATCGTTTCGCTCTTCAGGCAGTGAGCTTTGACAATGAGGTGCTCTCGATTGCGGAAGATACACCACACGAATTCGTTGATTTCGACCGAAAAACTGTGTGTTTTAACGAACATTTTTTGTTGTCGAAATCAACAAACGAGCGTGGTGTAATTTACGTAATCGGGGGCACCGATTTGGGAAAATTATTTATACCACGTCCGTACTTGCATTTCTTTGATTTGAAAGCTGACATCGACAATGCAAAAATAATGCTTCACGCATCATCTCTGGGTGAGGCGGTTTACTTCACGTCTTCCATAGGTTTGGAGAAGTCACTGTCAGTTTTTGAAGCCTCCGTGTGAGCAAAGAACTGGAACTAGGCTTACGATTGTCACAAACACGACCCATTGTAGATAAAACAGCAAAATGTCAACAATTTCACATCCAGCAGCTGGCACAGCTCGTTTGTCCTCATTCCCGTCGAACCGCGTCATGTCGAGACGTAAATTATTTTTTCGTCGCTTTTCGCGTCCTGTATGTCGTGATGTAAATCCTGCAGCGAGACCACGCTGCTGGAACATTGCTAGGGGTAGTGCACGGGCACTTTTTAAGGTATATCCATAATTAACGTGTGATTTTTATGGGTACAGTGTTAAACCACGCGTGGTGAATAAAGACCTGTAATAGTGATAGAGTGGTATAAATAGAGTTTTCACAATTGCCCCCCCCCCCACCCCCCCCCCCCCCCGTGATGGAAAATACACAACTTGTATCACCACAATTGTTGATTTTGACCGAAAAACTGCGAGTTTTAACGAACAGTGTTGCGGTCGAAATCAAGACACTCCTTATATCAGCATTCACAGCTAGAAACTGTAGATATTAACATGTATTGCAAAACCCAGACCAATTCGGACGCGGCTCGTTCAAATAACAATTTTCTCGAGTCTAACATAAATCTTGATACTGTGCACTTTCTTTACGATAACTGATAAGATTATAATAATCATACCATATAGATATATCACACACATGGAAACTCAAATGTCAACATAGTAGATTATACATTCATACAATTCATCATGCACAATGCATCAGGATACATAGCTGGAAACTCCAAATACTAGTGTAACCGGGTGTCGGGGGAAAGCAACGGCCGCTCGCGAGCAAAAACAAAGGAAATGCACCCAATGCAGCGAAATCTGTGTTTGTTACACTGTGCTTAACCAAGGATTACAGCCGATCCACTGGGCCGAAATTGATCGGGTTTGCGGCATATGAAACTTTGGGGAAAGGGCTTTTATTGAATATAATTTGGACTAAAATAGGGGCTGTGGCTGATTTACTACGAATTTTTAAAGGGTCCGACCCGAAGGATTTTTGAAGCATGAAAACGTGAACTAAACTACTTCTACTTGCACTGGCACATAAAACAAAACATGTTTCTAAAAGATAAAACTCGGCTGGATTCACTGAACTAACCAGTATTATGATCGGTTAAGGCCACGGAGAGGAATTTGATCCCCAAACTCCGGGCACAAACACAACTGACCTCAGGCTATTATCAGCCATTACTAAATGACCGGGTTACGGCCCTTGGCCTGAGGCACGCACTGCGTGAGGGGTAGAGGGGTCAAGGAGAGCTGGCTAGAGGGAAGGCGGGGCCAAAGGCGAACAGTCGCACTAGGCTGATCGGACGAAAATAGCAGTGGGTAGGGGCCGGGTATGACCCGTCTCACTAGTGTAGAAAATTATGCATTATATATATCATTCAGAGAAATCGATATACATAAAATATAACTGGCTCCGCATGTAGAAGTCGAGGTTAGGGGTTTTAGCCCCGGGTTAAAGTCTAACCGAACTAAACTAGCTCTAGAGTTCCATTTTCTGATTTTTTGTTTGTTTGTTTTTTTTTAAATCAGGAAGCGGGTCCATTCCAGCAAGATGACTAAGCCGTTATAGAAGGATTTATTTCTTCCTTTCATCGACTCCTTTTTTATATAATTTGGTTTTTGGTTTCTTTTGTCCTAATCTGGAATAGGCCCGTAGCCTTGGGTTAAATTAACCTCGACTTTTACATTCGGGCCCTGCATTATAGATTAAATGTCTGCACACCATATTGACATTTTAACACAAACAAGATACCAGCATACACAGCTTGAGAACTGAATTAAATTGAATTGAATTATCTTATTTGGTAGGCCATAAGGGACATGCTGGAGTTGGTTACCAACCATCTGAGAGAGAGAGAGAGAGAGAGAGAGAGAGAGAGAGAGAGAGAGAGAGAGAGAACAAGAACAAGAACCTTTATTTTACAACGGTAGAAGTTACAGGCATATTCATACCAATTTTAAAACTTGCCGTTGCTACACTACATGAGCTAATACTACTGAAAAATTAAGAAAGAAGAAAAAGAAAACACACACACACACACACACACACACACACACACACACACACACACACACACACACACAACATCACGCATGAATTATTCGCACGCACCTATGCAGAACATAATCATAAGCGGAAATAATGTCATAATTTCTATAGAAGTGGACAAAAATGACGATGAGTTATCTCGCACAGATAAAAGAACGTTATTCATATTGCTGAAAGGTGAATGTGGGTACTTGGCGCTAAATAAAATGTAATGACGCATGTGCAGGTGAAAAGCAGTGACATAGCCATAGCAATGACAATGAGCAGCTCATGATCTAGGATACAAAAAAATTTATGAAATCCTTTTTAAACGATGAGAGTGAACTACTTCTTGTAATGAGAGTGGGCAAGCTGTTCCAAAGAGTGGCACCCGAGAATGATAAGCTAGTTTTAAATATATCTATCCTTGGACGTGGGATAATTAGGCGTAACCTGGAGTTTGGGTAACGGGAGTCTGAAGTAGTAAAGAGATGACTGAGGTAGTGGGGAAGAAAACCATTAAGGATTTTATACATGAAAACGCCTTTATTAAAAAGAAGTTGTTTTGAAAGAGGGAGTATCTCTAGATTCCGGAGCTTCTGGTCAGTGGATAAGGAGGGGTCAGGTAGGATCAGTTTTGCTGCTCGTCGATGTAGGGAGTTGAGTCTTTTTAGGTGTACGTCACTGCTTTCATCCCATATGGTAGAGGCGTAGTCAATATGAGTCTTGATGTGGGCCGAATAGAATAACTTTCGAGTGTCTGTGTCAATGAAATGTCTCAGCCTTGACAGTAGGAATAAATTTCTCGATACTTTTTTGCAGACTTTATTAATGTTGGCCTGCCATTTCAACTGGTTGTCAACGATTACACCCAGTAAACGGTGTTCATTGACTTGAACAATGGCCTGGTTATGGAGAGACAAATTGAGTGCAAGTGGGTTGAGCTGATGTTTCTGTCTCGTCGTTATGATCATGCACTCAGTTTTGGACGGATTAAGTACCATGGAGTTACGTTCACACCAGTTGGACACTTCATCCAAGCCCCGCTGCAACCGTCCGCTAACTGTGTTGATGTTTTTGTTGGAGGTGTGAATGGTAGCGTCGTCAGCGAATAAGTCGCATGATACTTGTTCGTGGTTAAGGTGTAACGGGTGGTCGTTGATGAATATGCAGAATAAGAGGGGTCCAAGGATGGAACCTTGGGGTACTCCTCGTGTTACTAACCCGTTTGAAGAAAAAGACCCATTGACGGTGACCTGCTGGTGTCGGTCGCTAAGGTAAGATCTGAAAAAGTGGGACGCCTCAGGCGCCTTGGGAGGCGTTTGGATTAGACTCTTAGGACAATGTAACGGAGAGCTGTTGGCCGTAGGGACTAAACCTTGATCAGCTGATGAGGCGTTACTTAGATAAAGTGTAAGCTTAGTGAGAAGAATGTTGTGGTCGACAAGGTCAAAGGCTTTCCGTAAATCAACAAACAAGGTTCCAGTTAGTTCTGAATTATTCATGGCAGATAACCATATATCCGACAGTCGTGCTAGGGCTGTGTGACAGGAGTGCTTTCTCCGAAAACCTGACTGGTGAGGATGGAAGAGAGAGTGCTGCTCAAAGAATTCTGTTAAATGTTTATGGATATGCCGCTACAGGGGTTTTGACAGGGCAGAAAGTAACGATATCGGACGATAGTTGTTTATGTCAGCCAGTTCCTTTGTTTTAGGGATAGGTATGACCTTTGCTTTTTTTAATTCAGTCGGGAAAACGTTTTGTTGAATACAAAGGTTATAGATATACGTTAAAGAGTCGATGATATATGGGAGGGATAGTTTTAGTATTTTGGGGCTGATCTCGTCAGGTCCTGCAGATTTTTTATTCGGCATTGAATTTATGAGCCTACCGACTTCATGTACCGCTATTGGGAGAATGGCGAACGGATCGCAGCCTGCTGTTCTTTCTTTACAGAACCGGACAAGTGTTTCAGGACAGGTGAAGGGATCGGTATCTTCTGGTGAGGGGGCAAGGGATTCAGCAATAGACAGAAAGTGTTTGTTAAAGTCGTCTGCGGTCAGACAAGAAGGGATAGGAGGGCCTTTTTTGTCAGCGCCCCCAGTCACTACAGCCATGGCACGCCATACTGAGGACGCGTCTTTGTCCTGTTTGATAAGCCGATTAACGAGAGCTTTCTTTGCTCGGCGGACTAGTGATCTGACGCGGTTTCGCTCCTGTTTGAATTCACTGAATCGTTTTTGTTTCTTCAGCTCATCCCTGACGTTCATGGCGGCTATTATTTCTTGAGATAACCAAGGTGGAACAGTAGTATGTTTAACTCGTTTACGGCGTAACGGTGCATGCAAGTTTAAAATCTCTAAAAATATTTGGTACCAGACCGCAAGTGCGCGGTCAGGTTCGTTCTCTTGGAACACGTGGGAAAAATTTGCATCACTGAGATCTGAAAGAAAGTCATGTTCGTTGAATCGTTTAAAGGATCTGTATGTAATGTATGTGTGTCCACCCTTCTTGGCTTTCGGCAGGTTTGCTGACCATGTACAACTAACTGGGAAGTGATCACTGATGCTAAGACTATGTACAGTTACATTGTTGACCACCGCGGGCTTATTTGTATATATATGGTCTATGACTGTTGACGATGTTGGGGTGATTCTAGTAGGATTATTAACAAGTTGTTTCAGTCCCAGTAGTGTAGTAGTACAGTCCCACGCACTGTGTGGCTTCAACATATCGATATTGAAGTCACCCATGAGGAGAACGTCAGGACTGCGCGAGCAGGCCTTGTCACACATACGTAGAAAATGATCGTACCATTCGAGAGTTGCAGCAGGGTTGCGGTACAGGAAACCAATCAGTAATGTGGGAGAATGGGAAGTTTTCAGCTCGAGCCAAATGCACTCAACTTCTTTGGTTTCTAAATCTGTTCGTCTCTGCACTGAATCCAGCAGAGAAATGTGTATATAAACAGCTAGCCCTGTCTCGCCCGGCATACTAGGATCTCGTCTGATGATGGAAAAATTAGGCACGTCGATTGACAAATTAGTTATGCGTGTATTGAGGCGTGTTTCAGAAAGACCGAAGATATGAAACGGCTCGGGCTCATTCAGAAAAACACAGATATCGGGTATTTTATTGGCAAGGTGATAGACATTTTGATTTGTCCGATGCGGAGTTTTTGTTCACCTATCGTACGATTCATCTTTGATTACTTTGAAGTACAGGAAGAATAGATTGTTCAGAGGTAAAATAAAAAAAGTATTGACGAATGAACCAAGACAATAATTGAGATGTGAACTCGCAGGTGGAGAAATCTAGTGTCAGTTCACTAGTCTTGACTGGACGGAGTAAAAATGCACTATAAATCAGTGAAGTGCACAAACAGAAGCGTCAGTGATGAAACAAAATGAATTTGTTTAACAAAGTGTTTGTAATAAGAAGCAATTTTTTTCGCTGGACGAAATGGGATTACCTTAATGTATAGGCACAGATAGAACACTTCGGCGGAAGTATTAATAAAGTAATGTATGCGGCGCAAAGTAGTAGTTCGTTCCTGTGCACAGACAGTAACTGCACCGTGTTCAAGGGTCCCACAGCTTATTTAAGTCCTAAGTTGAGACACCTCGGAAAACTGTCCGTTCTGGGCAGAACAAAGCCGAAGAAGCAGAATAACAAGCAGTTCCGTGACGGCACGACGTTAACTGAAGTCACGTGTAAGCCTATTGATACACAATACGTGTCACAATGACCAACTGGAGCAACCAGAACAACAGTAAAGTAACGCTGTCAGTTGGAAGGATACTGGAAGGAAATGCCAGTGCCTCCACAATAGAAATTAGGTACAAACCGCCAATAAAAGTATTCCAAGACGAAACTTGAAGCGCAGAACAGGTATCCAGATAATTATATTTCATAAACTGGAATCACGTATACACACTGCGGTAAATCCACATCAGTTGATAGTTGACACAAACAACCAAAATGAAGGTCGATAATACGTCACAGATATAGTAATTTTGGCTACACACATCACTGACAACTGAGATGCTAAACCACTGTATGCACATCTACCAAACACGCACAGGATTCTGGAACAAAGGCCACTGTTGCCCATAGGTAATCCATGGTGGGCAGGTGGGTGTGGCAGGTGTAGGATATTGCTGCGGGGTGCTGCTGAGGTACTGGTTGTAGTAGGCCAGAGGCGGTGAACGGGTGTCCTGATGAGGTGGGTATCCATTGAACACCGGCTGGGGCCACATGGGGGCAGCTGAGGACACGCCGGTCGGCTGCTGCTCGTTGTAAGAATGATGTTGCGGATGCTGGTGGTGGTGGTGTAGCACCTGGTGGTGGTGTTGTAGTTGCAGCTGGTGTTGTTGCTCCTGTTGACACTGCAGTTGTTGTTGTTGCTGGTGGTGGTGTTGTTGTTGATGTTGCTGTTGCTGCTGTTGTTGTTGCTGCTGCTGTTGCTGCTGCTGCTGTTGTTGCTGTCGTTGCTGCTGCAGTTGTCCATCATCAGGGCCGTGGCTGGTGCTGGATGTGTGATGAGATTCATTTCCCAAGTATGCCGGGTTGCCCGACAGATGCACGTTGTTCACTGGAGACTACATTACAGGACAGTTCCTTTTCCTCAGCTTCACAACTAGGGCCGCCATCGTTGTTGTAAGAGGGAGAGCGATTTTGCATAGGCTGACCGCCACGTTTGATGTTGGTGGCGAGTCTGATGGTACCTCGTATGCTGAGGTGAATGAAATCACCGCTGTCCTGCCGGTAAAGGGCCTTACGGGGAGCACCACTCTCAGCCACAAACGTGCTCCTGTTGTCGATGAACACAACGCCCCTCCTTTGGCACACGTGATGCAGGTTAGCGTTAGAAGAAGCGATGGGTCGGTTAATGTTCTGTCTACCTTTGGCGGGGATGATGGATGAAGCATGTAGACGCGCATTGGGGAAAACGCGCCTGCAGGAGCCAATTATCTCGTCCCATGAAAGACTGGTCACTTCTCCAGACTTGCAGTCATTTACACCAATGTGGAACGTGACTGACTCAATGTCAGTAGCTTTATCCTGTTGATGTAACCAGGTTGTGAGGTCCTTGGTTTTGAGGCCAGACACCGAGATGATCTGCACCCTCTCGCCAGGGTACGTTGCCATTCTGTTGCCTTTCATCCCACTCAGAATGGAGTCCCCAATGATGAGGGTGTGTGTGGTGGAATTCACGCGACGAGTGGACGTTTGGCATGGACGGTCCGGGTGATTGGTTGTTTTATTGTCTTCCCCGCGTTGACCCACCACAACAGAAATGTTCTGACCTCCATCAGAAGCCGGCGCTGGCACTTGGGGACTTTGCTGGGGACTTTGTTGGGTGTCAGCAGGCCGTGGTGAGTCTATGATAGTGGTTTCAAGTGGCGGAGAAGATAGTTCGTTCACGCGCTGCTGCACGGTACGCAGGAGATAGCCTTGGCTGTCCTTGGCTGAGGTGAGTCTGCCAACCTTGTCAGCCAGACTGCCAAGCCGCTCCCGCATGCCTGTCATTTTGCTATTAAAGCATTGTTCCGATACTTTCAGTTCATTTGAGGCTTTAACGGCATTGTCTCTGGTCATAGTCTCGAGCTGATCTACTTTTGTAAGGATACAGGAAAGATCTGTCTTTAATATGGCCATTTCCTGTCGGAGAGCCGAGATCATTGTATGCGCACTGGTAAGCTGCTGCTGCTGGCGGTAGATAAGAGAAGTGAGAAGAGCTGGGTTAGCAGCAAGCTGTTTCAGTGGCGGAGGGTTGAACAGTGTTGCAGGTGAGGTATTTGTAGCCACTCTCCCGTGACATACTACATTCGTCGTCTCACTAGGAATGTGAGAGAGTTGCCCTGACGGGATTTGGCAGTCAGGACAACCGTTGTCCTCATCAGGATGATAAGGATCACTTGATCCGGCACTGCCCGCAGGTGATGTAACCACCCCAGAGACGCAGGGCCCGCCGCTTGAAGCAACGGGAGAGAGGGGGACCACCGGCTTGGCTGTTAGGTGATTATCCGCCTCACTGACTACAGCTGCGCTCATCAAGTCATCAGCATACTTTACGTCACTGCCTAGGTCCGGCACTCCCGTGGCAGAGATTGAAACATCCGAGACAGGAGGCTCGGTTGCCGGGTCAGGAAGTTGGTCGGGAGTGGGGGTGGGCGGTTTGTTGAGAACTGGGTTATCAGCAACGCCATCAGATGGAGCAGAGTTAGCGCCGTCACATTCAATAACCGCGACGTTAGAGGACGACGAGAAAACGCCGTGTGAGGCACTGCCAGGCTCAATGGGCAGATGACAGAAAACAGGCGGCGGAAACTGATCCTCGGCTAAGTCCTTGTCTTGAATCAATTGGACAAGGGCGCACAACTCGTGGAACTCAGACACTACCCACTGGTCGGCCCTGTTTCCTTGAATCAGACAAGTGCCACCCCTGATGCGTTGTTTCCTGTAGTACAAGGTAACGGTGATGTACTTGACATCGTTGCGCCACACCTGTACAAAGGTCTTGGCCAGAGAATCTGGAATGCTAGCAGCACGCGTACGAATGCTGAAGTCCTGGCGTGTGACGACCTTCTCGTTAAAGTCAACATCTTTCCATGTTACGGAGAAGCTACTGTCCAAGTCTTGTAGCATGCATACATAACGGTAGGATAGGGCTTTCCTCCACCTACCCAAAACACTGACACTAGGGCTGTGAAAAGTTTTTTGTCTATGGTCTAGTGTGTGGTGAATAGCCGGTTTCGGTGTTTCTGGGGACTGGCAGCTGGCCGTAGGCTGACTTACGATAGGACGGGAACAGTGAGGAGATTCCATCGTAAGGACGGACGTTGCGTTGAAGCAAGTGCCCACTAAGTCGCCAGATCTTGTAACAGATACCGGGAAGGAAGGGAGTGGGGGTGGGGGGTGTTGACTCAGCACTTGCCAGCCTCAGGCATGTTGGTCTGGTCGGCTTGTCACGCTATTTAACATCGGAGGATGTGTCATGTTAGCTGACCCTGGACCCATACTTCTGGCAGGGCAAGGAGATGGGCGAGGCATTTCCAGACGCGTATCTCTCGTAATTAGCAGCGACAAGGGGGCCACCCAGGGAACAGGTAGCGCTGATTATGTTACACTGCCAAGCTGTGGTGCAATGAAGAGATGCAGTGTTCGCACAATCCGAGTCAAATGAAGACTAGAATACTTGCCTTCAGAAAAGGCACATCATCAAGTGCAGCGTCTAAGTCACAGCTTTGCACGATAGGAAAAAGTAGAACTACAGTAGGGTTCCACCAACTTAAGGAATGACAGGAAGTGAGGTATGAAGTCAAGTGGGTTCTCCTTATGTTAAAACACAAGTCAGGTTACAATTTTCAGTCACAATGGCATGATAATACACACGTATTAAGTCCTCGATAAAATGTGGTAGATGTAGATTGGTGTGACTTGGAACAGAAAGATGATGTCCGACTAGGACCAAGATACATTCCACACAGTAATGAAGCACAAAGTATACACTGCACAGGTCACAAACAATAGACCACTTGATGCGTAGAAAGTAAATGTCACTCAAGAAAAAACAAACAAACAAAACTGTTGGTGGTGATCCAAGAGGTAATCCAAGGTCAGAATCAGTCTGTGGACCCAAACAGAAAGGAAAGGAAATAGTCTCAGGAAGCACTCGGCACTCGGCCGTCAAGGCTGGCTGCACATCGCAGCTCAGCTGGACACGTCCGTTCGCTACGGCGGTCAGAGAGAGAGAGAGAGAGAGAGAGAGAGAGAGAGAGAGTGATGATGATGATGATGAGGAGGAGGAGGAGGAGGAGCAGGAGGAGGAGCAGGAGGAAACGTGTTTTTTTTTTAATTCAGGATAGAGCATTTAGGCATTGCTGCCTATCTAAGTTACATGCTGTCCTGCTATTCTACATTAAAGATTACTGATAAAAGACAAAAACAACAAAACAAAACAAGAGAAAGAAAAAAAAAAAGAAAAAAAAAAAAGACAAACAAAAGTGCGAATTATCTAAAGGAAAAGGAGAGAAAAGTACACATGATAAACAAATCACAACCAATCAAGAGCGAGCGAGCGAGCGAGCGAGCGAGAGAGAGAGAGAGAGAGAGAGAGAGAGAAAGAGAGAGAGAGGGGGGGGGGGCATTAAAACAGTGCTAGTTCTTTTAAGAAATTTCTTACCGGTCTCCCGCGCTTTCGTTCTTATAACACTCGGGTCACTGTACGAAGCGCAGCCAACGCTGGTACAAGAGGCAACAGTGATTCTGCAACAGACAAGGTCATGTGGGAATAAGAAGCGTTTTACCATTCAAAAAGAAAACGTGTCGGCTGTGCTTTTTAAAACGTTTAAGCCCGATTTCTCGATATCAAAAATTTGAAGCTACTGGTAACACACACACACACACACACACACACACACACACACACACACACACACACACACACACATACACACACACACACACAAACACTATAAACGCATGACAACATGTGACACGTAATTGTGTAGGATTATTCTCAAAGCTGTTGGAGAAACTGGATGGGCCAAGGGGGATGAAATGGGCAGTCTAAAGCGACAAACAAAGCTCTGCTATCTCTTCAAATCTCTTACTGCTGTCCGTGATACTCACACACGACAAAAATGGTCACAATATAATATCGCGAAGAATCGACGTCATGCGTTCAGCCCCCCCCCCCCCCCCCCGCCCCCCTTCCAATTTGTTTCATAAAATTTAGACATATATTTCATATAATATGGACTCGCGCCTTGACTTCTATAATTATGTTTAGTGTTCAAAAGTCTTGGATGTACGAAACAGATGAAACTTGTTTATCTCATTTAAACTGGATAGATTTTTAATACATATTTACATCTTGTTTTAAGGAATAACCCTTTTATTTTCAATGATCTGGCGTAGAAGGTCCTTGCTTGTGCGGCGTTAAGGCCTCAGTAACAAACTAATAACTCTCTTTCCTCGTACCCACCCCGCCCCTCTTTCCCCTGCTGGTAAGATTGTACCTAGCCCTGCTTAATTCATAGTTCATATCTGAAAGGCTACAACACTCCGTTTACATCGACTGATCTCACGGACAAGAGCAACACAATTACACACAAACCAGAAGGAAAATGGGGGGAGAGAGAGAGAGAGAGAGAGAGAGAGAGAGAGACTTACATATATTCGCTGTCAGCGCTCAGAGGCCCGTTACAATGGACTGTTTCATCTTCTTTTTCACAGTTCGTGTCATTTCCAACAATGTACTGTGTTACTAGGGGCGCCTCGCGTCTCGCACGATGGAACACTGATCGACGGCGACGGCTAGCAGTACCTGTATACACACACACACACACACACACACACACACACACACACACACACACACACACACACAGTTCTTCATCATGTCTGTTCGGTTACCCCACGTCTTGTAACGTGTAGCTCCCGCGACCGACCCGTGAAAATGCTATTTTGGGAACTGGCAGCTCGCTAACTCACCTTCGACGGGGAAGGTGAAAAGGCCTAACTTACACATTACTGAAGGTGTGCCCTGATTGTGTAACGATTGTAAACACTGGCTTATAAGAAGTTCAATAGCCACAACACTCTGTCTAACCTGGTTTTGTCGGACTTTGACAATGCCTACTGTCAGGATAGGTCAACGTTCAGAGACATGCAGCCAGCAGCTGAATTCCAACGCTGTCAAGACACTCCGCGAATGTGCAGCTCACAAAGTTTACTTACAAAACGCATCGAGCTTTCTACCTGCTCTCTACAACTGTACTAAACTCACATGAAATAGAACTGAAGTATACACGACTGATCTGCCCAAATGATCTCCCTACCCAAACTGCTTTGTAACGATGGCCGATCAGTGCTACGTGTGCACAGAGATGCGATATGCTTTGAGCTCCCTGGAAACCAGCCCAGTTTCCGTACAGCTCTGGTATTATTGCCAGCACTGGCTGAGCTACTGCTTATGGGTGGCAGCAATCTTGAGACTTGGAACAACGTGCCAGAATAATGGACAGGATAGCCTCCATGTGACGTTGTTGGGCTATAACCACCAAACTTGGCGCACGTATTCGTTTACTTTTTCGAACTTGCCAGAGAGCATTTCAAGTCAATCATTTCCTTACATTTTACGTCATTGATCAATGAAGTAAGTAACCCAACAGAGGTGCACATAAACGGGCGTCATTCAGTCTCGTGCGGCATTTCGGTACCTCACAGACAAAGGCTTACACCCCAAAGACTGTGACATTCGTGATGATATAACCAAAACGCAAGGCAGGAATGCCCCTTTCTATGCCATGGTGTAAGAGTGGTTTGCGGAATTTAGGAGAGGCAGAGGAAGCATGGAAGACCTGCAACGGCCACCAATGACGAAACGGTTGCCAGAATCCGTGAACTTGTGACGACTGATCGACGACTGTCGCTCAAATACACAGCTAACTCAACTGGCACCTCACAAGCGTTCGCTACATTCTTACCGAAGAGCTGGCAATGAAGTAGTCACGGTTTCCCCTCTCCTGTAATCTTCCCCGAACACTCATGGGTTAGCCCGAACTATCAATGAGGAAGGTACCAGCGAGACGGGTGCCAAAACTTCTGACAGACCGGAAAAACCACCAGGTTCAACGCGTCTCTTGAAAATCGAAACGATTCGATGCGGATCCCGATGACTTTGTGCAGGGATTTGTAACCAAAGACAAACCCCGGGTTAACCAATTCACGCCTGAGACAAAATAACAGTTGTTGATATGAAAGCACCTCGGTTCGCCTCCCCCTAAAAATGTCAGGTTCATCGAGTCTCAGGGGAAAGTGACGGTGTCGGTTTTCTAGGATGCAGATGTAATTTTGCTGGTGGATTTCCTTGAAAAGCGTTGCACAATAAATGGGGCATACTAGTCGACTAGTGCAACAGCTGCGGAAAGAAATCATCGCAAAGCACTGTGGGAAGAACACCAAAAGCGATCTGTTCCACCAGGGCCCATATGTAGAACTCGAGGTTAATTTAACCCACGGCTACGGGTCTAACCCAGACTGGGACAAAAGAAACCCCAAAACAAAATTAAATTTTAAAACTAGAGGGGCAAAGCCTCCTTGGCTCACTTGTGAGATGGGTCAAGGTCATTCAAAAGAGTATGTTTGTAAAGCTATCACTGTTTATCCTGATGATAGTTGTCTCTTGTGTTCATAGTTCCTAAGAAAATGGTTAATGGCAACATAACAATTTTCCAAGGACAGCTTGTATCACCTTGACTTTGGGTCAAGGTCATTCAAATGAGATCTGTAAGTGAAGAGCTTATCAATGACTATCTATATGCCACGTTTGATAGCTCTAGTTTTTGCAGCTTCTGTACAAATGGTAATGTAAAATTCACAACAGACAGCTGTATTGACCTTGACCTTGAGTCAAGGTCATTCAAAAGGCTATGTCTGCATAGGTCTCATTGCTGCCTATCATTGTGCTTTGTTTGGTGCCTCTGCTATTTGTTGTTTCCAAGAAAATGCTAACGTTAAGGTCTCCGCAAA
>JACVVK020000582.1:82500-152500 GCA_018292915.2 Batillaria attramentaria
AGAATGACAACCTCCATCGTTTGAAATAAAAGCCACCAACAACTAGCCTTCGATGCAAGTAACACCGCCCGTTTTGCGTAATAGCTAACTCTGACCAATGTCTGTTCACTTTTGGCAACTGTAGTAGTATTTATCGCTATGCGTAAGAGTACCTAAGGGGGAGTGAGTTGGACAGGAAAGGGAGAAATTTTAAATAGTCTGATGCCGACCTCTGTCGTTTCGGTTCTACAAATGTTTTGAAAGCGACTGTTTGTTATCCTGTACACTGGATGCTAGCTAATATGCTGTTTTCACGTACTGGAGATCATGGTTCTCCCTGTCTTGGTCGTGTTGTCTGGAGAAGGCCCAGCATCGGTAGAGCTGGAAACTGTCACCCTGTAATTCCAATAGCTCAGCAGATCCCTGATAACATGTTGTGTGTTCTCAAAACCTGTTGCAGATAAAGGTAGAAATGTTCTAGTTAGATCTATAGAAAATCCAATATCACTGTGCGACGAAATTTAAAACGTTTCTGTGTCAGTCGATTCGTGAACACTCCCGGGTATGATGATATTACTCGAGAACAACCCAGGAAACAATGCGAGTGCGTGCCTAATGTTCACGAACAAGACTTGCACGTCTGGTGCAAATCTCTTTAGACGTCCGAGTGTCTGGCACCAAATGTACAGAACATGCGTAATGATGACGGCACCATTGTACATAGCGCTTTCCACATCGCGACAAGGTTATTTTCCATACGAACATCTGAAGTAAGCTTATAGTACATCATGCTGTAAGTGCAATGGTATGGCATACACCTATTCTCAACAACCCTCTGTTGCGCACAGACTGGCTGAAACACAGCATCACCACCTCCAACTTCTAAACTTACCGTTTTAATACTTCCCTCCTCTCCACCAAACCGCACTCTCTTCTGTCAGGGCATCGGGATGTGTCATCCAAATAAATACAAAAATGGGATCGGTAGGTTTGGTGGCACTACATCGCGACGCCGCGCTTACCCGGGGAAAGCAGTCCGAATTGCCCGAAAGCGGCAATAAGGTAGTCAAACAACCATGTAAAGCGTGTAAGTTCTCGTCGAGTGAAACCTTCGTTAGTTCAGTTTTGTTGTTGTTGTTGTTGTTATTGTCGTTGTTTTGCCATGGCCCCCCCCTGTGAAGTGTTACTTCTTCCCCAATCGGCATCAATAACCAACCCTCTGCTTACCGTTGATAACAGTGCTGTTAACAAACGTGTAGACGGATGACGTGAGACTTGTCTGACGTTCCCAGTAGACAGTGTAGTTAGTTCTCCCTCGCTGTACTTCGTCTGGCGTCCAGCTGATGTCCAGTTCTCCGATACGTACAGGGGACAGGATGAGTGACTTGAGATTTGCAGCGGCTACAAAAGCAATGCAGATTATAAGAAACATTCAAGTTATCAGCATTCTCCAAAATGTACTCATTTCATTTAAGAAAATGTGGTCTAATTCAGAGGTGACTTGCACCAAAAAAGACGATAACTGACTGATTTTCAGGAATAACCTCTTTCGACAGGTGCGCATGCTTACACGCTAGCAGTCATGTACTTTCAAATCAGCAAAAGCTTCGTAAGCCGAACGCCAAACTACTGAACGCCTGATCCACACGCGTAACTAAAGGCGCCTGTTACATGAATATGAATAGACCACCACCGATACAGCGAAGGATAAATGGTAAGCACACGGATCAAACGTCACCTTCTTGATCAGTTTCTACTGGTGTCGACGAGTTATTGCCCTCCCCTTCCTCGTTATAGGCGGCCACCTTCACGGTGTAACTGACGTAAGGCTTCAGACCTGTGACGTTCACTTGGAGTAGACCAGCAGTCTCCAGCTCTGACGACATTTTCTCCACTGTGCTGTTCTCAGTGCATGAACTCACATCTGGGGCCTGAAAATTATACGGAACAAAGTTGTACGGACTAAACCAAATGTGTAAGTATACATTTTGCTCCAATCTTCAGCTGATCTACTTCATTTTAAATGGATTTTGGCGCCTGGGTGAAAGGTGTACAACTGACTTGCATAGCCACCAGAATTACAATCACCCCTTGAAAATACTTCACACTTGGGAACACGAGAGAGAGAGAGAGAGAGACAGAGAGAGAGAGAGAGAGTGAGGTACCTCCGAGTCGTGGAAACTGCAGTTAGAGCAGATAACAGCAACACCTACAGCACACTGGCCTCCAGTCTCCATCTTGACTGTGTATCCCATAATATCACCGTTAGGATCTGACGGCTTTGACCACGTGACTCGGACCCATCTACTGCCCTGTGTATCGATAGTCAGTCCTGACACCTCTCCAGCAGCTACAACACAGGATAATGTCCAGCGACTGTGGAACATTCTTTCACAGCTTTTATTTTTTCTAAAACACCAGAACAGAATGGCTTTAATAAAAAAAGACGAGAAACTTAATTTCAGAATAAAACGCCCCAAACTTGAAATGGTTTGCAAGCTTTGTAAACCCTCCTAATTACCCCCCCCCCCCCCACCAACACACACACACACACACACACACACACACACACACACACACACACGCACACACACACACACACACGTAAAGAGTAGAGTGTTATTCCTCGAGGTCCTCTCCCGCTCAGCATTTAGCGTAAAGAGAGAGGTCAAATAGGACGGAGTCTCATCACTGACGATTTTGGACATGAAAACACACTTCCTATATATGTTGGTTACGGAGACGTAAATAGGTTGGGCTGTTTCATTTTATTAGTAATTGGAATTGGGAGAAATTTGCCAGGAGAGATTTTATCGCCGGCTTTGAGCCCAAAGGGCTTTAAAGCCATAATGCAATCCAGTTTACACCAAGGGCGGCTATGTCAATACGTACACATATTATCATAAATGTCGCCCTCATTACACATTTCTCGCACAAATTACATACATCAGAAACATTGAAAATGTGCATATACTACTATCTGAAAACTAAAGTAGTCCATGTTGCGACGAGTAATGTCATACTTGAAACAATAATTACAATATGATTAACTTTGTCTGACATGAGAAAAGAAAGTCACAAGTCAAAACAATGAGAGTATTACTCCTACAAAGCGTGACAGTTTCAGTAGTTATGATTTGCTCATTTGATTCATTAAACTGCATTTTCATGACATTTCCTGGAGGTGGTAATACTTTGTCATTTCGGACACGTTTTTACCGAAGGCATAGAAGCTGGAAGAGTCAGCAAAGAGATCGCAGTTTACATCAGAGAGAGAGAGAGAGAGAGAGAGAGGGAGAGAGGCAGAGCGAGCGAGCGAGAGAGAGAGAGAGAGAGAGAGAGAGAGAGAGAGAGAGAGAGAGAGAGAGAGAGAGAGAGAGCAGCTAATGCGTTTTTATTTTCCTTCACAAAATCTCGTACGTATACGTACGTTTTGTGGCAACTCTGAAGACCCCGGTTCTTATCTCACTGTCGATCCCACCACTGGTCGCCTTGATAGTGACGTCATAATATACACCGGGCGTCAGTCCCCGAAACTGGACACTGGCAACATTGCCAGTGATGTTAACGTCGGTTGATGAATTGAACACACCAGTGACTTTATTTGTGATGTTCACGGTGTATGTGTCCACGTTACCATCAGATGTGTAGAACTGAACGGTGACGTCAGGACCAGGCAATTTGCCAAGCAACAGTTTCCCGGGCTGTGCGGGCTCTACAAAATCAATCAACCAATCGTCAGTCATTCAGTTAATCTATAATGCTAAGCTTAAAACCTCTTCCTGCTTTGGAAATGTTCAGCCCACAAAATTTGAAAAAATAAATGCAATTCTAAATTCCGAAATTTAAATAGCTGAGCTGGCCCTTCGCACCACGTGATTGTACTATGTGTATGTCCAGTGTGTGAGAGAATGCGTGTGATTCACGTGAGCGTGCGTGTTGGGTTCAGTTCGCGGCGCTTTGAGCTGATTCAGGAAATTGGGTAAAGCGCCTATACAATACTCATTATTATTATTATTATTATTATTATTATTATTAATATTATACAGCAAGGAATGAAAGCACTTCGCTCACTTGTTCTGACTGTCACTGATGGTGGGTTTGTATTCTCCGTTCTTCTATCTGTGTTATATTGTGGATCCCTGATGACGCTGGTGTAGACCGTGATATTGTATGGAGTGCCCGGCCTCCTGCCTGTGTACGTGATTCTGTTTTCAGTTACAGTTCTGTTCGGCTCCCCTGAAAGTGTCACACGGTATCTCCGGGATTGGTTGGCGGCACTCCCATAATTTGATGGGTGCGTCCATTTCACACTCACGGTTGTTTCCTTGTGGTCACCGTCAAGCTCCAGACTGGGTACACTTAAATAGCTGGCTGGAATCATGGCAAAAACCAAAAACAAAATGCAAATGCCTACTTGCTGCACGCGGACAGTTCTACATGATACACGCAACGAACAAGAACGGGAATTTTACACCCATGCCAAAACATTCTTGTTCTCTATGCGCACTGTGAACGCTTACAAGCTGACAAGTAATTCGGTCACAGCATTATAGGCTAGAAAAATGCGGAACAAGGTAGAACAAAATTGATCCTACCTTTTTATTACAGATTTCAGTAGCACACAGGCCTCCAATGCTGTGGTGGTCTCCGTGAATTTTCTCTCCGCCCGCGTCACTGTTAAAAACGACCGTTTATCTTGCCATTTTTACTATATAAGCCCTTATACAGTGGACTCCACTTATAAGGACCTCCGATATAAGAACCATCGCTTATAGGGACACCCCAAAGCAGGTCCCTGCCAAAGTTGTTCTTTGTGATCACTTATTAAAACTCGCATAGAAGAACCCTCTGATATAGGGTTCATCGCTTATATGGACAGCACTTGCTAGGTCCCCACATCAAACTTTCCTCGGATATAAGAACCGCAAGTAGGAATGATCATTTCTAGGAAGTCTGCGATTATTCTATTTTTGGAACCCTCGCTTGTAAATACACCATCTGCTTGTTCCCAACACGACCTCCCCTCGGATATAAGAACCGAAAGTAGAAGTTATGCTAGGTTCATTTTCGTTTCGTTTCCCGGAATTTCCAAGAAACATTTCTTCTACAAGATGGCGGAACGTAAGAGAAAAGCATTGTGGGGAGGGGAGGAGCGGGGAGGGGGAGGGGTCGTTAAAAACCGTTATTTTCCCCTGCGAACGCCGTAGACTGGGAACACATTTGAATGTCTGGCCATCTTGTTTTTTGTTGTTGTTGTTGAAAACTTGGCCAATAAATTTCCTTGTATCCTTGTATTCTTTAAAGTCATTTTGTCAAAATGTGATCGTAACTCTCTCTCTCTCTCTCTCTGTCTGTCTCTCTCTCTCTCTCATTTTCATTAAGACAGCTATTGTTACATAACTTCTAGAGTTATTTGCATTAAATTTATGTTTCACGTACGCAAAAGAAGTAAACTATATTGCATCGAGATCAAGCCAACCAGCAAGTTCCACTTCATTGACGCAAAGGCTTAAACAAGCAAGAGATTGCCGTGGACACACACACACACACAGACCATTAGAGGTCGATATACGACTCTTTTTAGCTTGTCCACAATATTTTCTTCTTTCCTTGGTTATAAGAACACACACTAGCACAACTGACCTTATATCCGAGGTATGCTTATAAGAACCCTCGCTTATAAGGACACCCAAATGCTGGCCCCGGCGCTGTTCTTATATCCGAAGTCCACTGTAATGGGTTTTTGAGGGTGTGGACAAAGTATGCGTGTTTGCAGGTACAGAGAAGCGCAGAACTCCTCTCTAAATACGGTTACTGTTAGACAAGACATGCATTGTTGACATACTGAAATTATGTATGATGCTTCCTGAATAATTGCGGCCATCAGTTTAGCCGTTGATTCCAAGGGCCCTGTAAAGCGGCTGTATTTGATGCTTGCGCACTTATCAGGTAACTGCAGGTGACATGTTTCGCGGAAAACATTTACAAAAATTGGATAGTTCAGTCACAAAACGCTTCTTTGGTGTTGTGAAGTTCCCTGCCACTGCATGTGCAGGTAAGTATGAAATATGACATCGAAGTGAGCCCTTTTGGGGGGATATATATATATATATATATATATATAGAGAGAGAGAGAGAGAGAGAGAGAGAGTTTTCACAATGAGGTGCCCCCGATTACGGAAAATACACCACACGAGTTTGTTGATTTCGACCGTAAAACTGCGAGTTTTAACGAGCAGTTTTACGGTCGAAATCAACAAACGAGTGTGGTGAATGTTACGTAATCGGGGGCACCGAATTGGGAAAATTATTTATACCACGTCCCTACCTGCATTTCAAGTCTTTGATTTGAAAGCTGGCATCGGCAATCCAAATGCTTCACGCGACATCACTGACTGAGGTGCTTTACCTCGCTTTGTCCATAGGCTTTGAGAAGTCAGCTTTTCCGTTTCGAAGCCTCCGTCTTAGTAGAGAACTGGAACTAGGCTTACGCTTGTCACAAACACGACCGCTTGTTGATAACACGCAGCAAAAGATCAACAATTCCACGTCAAGCGACTGGCAAAGCTCCTTCGTCCCCATTTCCGTACGAAGTCGAACTACGTCATGTCGTGACGTAAATTATTCTTTAGTCCCTTTTCGCGTCATATTGTGACGCAAATCCTTTCACCAGAACACACTGCTGGAACACTGCTAGGGGTAATACCTGTTCACTCTTTAAGGCGATGTGACGAACATACTACGGACGCTAAGAATTTCTATGAACTGTCCCGGTATTCTGCGGATTTGGTTGGTGACGCTGATACTATGTGTGAGTTACGTTGTGGTCAGAACTTGGACAGTCTGTGTACAGACAATAGACCGTTACGCGGGGACAGTAGGCCGGAAACTATATGTATTACTACATGCACTAACACTTGGCATGACAGTAGTATCGAAGCAGTCCGTGCGTTGTCGACTAGTGACGAGGAAGGGACTCAAGGCTTGCACGATGGTGTTAGTATCATGACACAGGACACATGTCAGGGTGTCAGTGTGTTAGATGACGTTATGAACACTAGTGATGTTACTTTGCCTGACATTGATGGAACTAACTGTGCGAATACTGTACAGAAGCGAGTAAATGATAGTGGACTGCTGTCGTTCGTAACGTACAATATTGAAGGCTTGCATGGCATACAGGAGTCGGATGTAGTAGATTATTTGGAGGAGTTTCATTTTGTGTCGCTGGTTGAGACTTTCTGCGCTACTGTTGATCCTGATATGTTTCCAAGACATGTTGTGTTTGTCTCACCGGGGATTAGATTGGCTGAAACTGCTAAACGTTTGTCAGGTGGTGTTGTGGTGTTAGTAAAAAAGGAGGTATCCAAGTTTGTACAACAAATCCATGTAGAATATGATAACATGGTAGTTTTATGCATATCTAAAGATCTCCTACAAACTGAAACAGATGTTATAGTAATAGGTGTTTATATTCCCCCAGCGGATTCGCCATATTATAAAGAAACTGACATTTATAATGGCATCTCTATGCTAGAAGACTGCATCCTTGATATGAGTAGACTGAAAGGTGACTGTCCATTTATTGTATTTGGAGATCTTAATGCCAGAACAGCAAGTGAAAATGTTTCAGATGTTGACCCCTTTGAAGATGGTTTTGACTTCAGACAGAATTCTCCTGATGTTGGTATGGACAGTGAGTTTAACCGTGTGTCTGCTGATAGTACAACAAATACGTTTGGTACTTATTTGTTGCAGGTATGCAATGAATTTGATCTTTTTATTGCAAACGGGCTTACACACAGAAATTTCTCTAGTGACTTTACATACATCTCACCTACAGGATGCAGTGTCATTGACTACTTTGTTGTTTCAAGACAGCTGTACAGAAAGTGTCAGTCTTTGTCTGTCAAGCCATTGATTGATTCAAAGCATATGCCAGTTGAGTTGTATTTTGTTTTGGGAACTGAAAATGACTGTGGCTTCAGTTCTACCCCTAAAAGTTTTAAATACAAGAAATATGTTTGGAAAAGTGACAAGTTTGATGATTTTCAAATCAATTTACAGTGTGATGAGGTGATTAGCTGTTTTGAAGAAGCTAAACTGTTGATACAGGAAGACGTAAATACTGCACTGTCAAGGTTTAATGATGGTCTAAGATTAGCTGGAAACTGTATGCAAACTATTATACATGTTGACACCAGGAGAAAGAAAATTTGGTTCGACCTCGAATGTAAACAAAGTAGACAGTTACTTCGGAGGAAATTGAAATTATTTAGCAGGAGCCACACAGATACAGATAGAATTTCCTACATACAGAAACGCAGAGAATACAAACATTTGCTACACAAGAAGAAAATGGACCATAAACTGCACACACTACACACTTTGAAGGAAAACATGTTTGACCAAAAATTGTTCTGGAATACACTAAAATCCATACAGCGAAAAGGCTCATGTTTGAACTCTATTTCTTCTGAGGCTTGGTTTGATCATTTCAGGGAGGTTTATAACTCTGTTCCGGATGCTGTTGTGGACGAAGATGTTATTGGAAATGCTGATACAGTGGATTGTGACAGCGAAGGCGTTGGCGATGTTTTGTTAGATAGTCCTATAACGGTAAATGAGGTAAAGCAAGCTGTTTCTTCACTAAAAAATAACAAAGCTGCAGGACCTGATGGTCTGATAGGGGAATTCTTCAAATATTCTATTGATATTATTACACCATTCCTAGTGCCTTACTTTAATCATCTGTTTGAGAATGGCAAGTTCCCAGATGCATGGGCTGAAGCAATTATCCAACCCTTACACAAAAAAGGCGATGTAAATAAGCCTGATAACTACCGTGGTATATCACTTCTAAATATATGTAGTAAATTGTATAGTTCAATCCTCAATAGGAGAATCGGTGTTTGGGTAGAGCAAAATAATGTTGTGGGTGAGGAGCAAGCGGGGTTCAGGAAAGATCACAGCACTGTCGACCACATTTTTGCCTTGACGGCCATAATACAGAAACAATTAGTAAAACACAAAAAGTTGTACGTTGCTTTTATTGATTTCCGTAAGGCTTTCGATTCTGTTACGAGAAGCAAATTGTGGAAAGTGTTAAATAAAAATGGAATTCAAGGGAAATTATTGCAGGCAATCCAAAGTATGTATGCTGTTGTGATAGCTCGAGTACGTGTTGGTGCTGACCTGACAGATTGTTTTCACTGCCCCAGGGGGCTTAAGCAAGGAGAAATTTGTAGTCCTGCTCTCTTCTCATTATATATTAACGAGCTTACAAAAGAGATCCGTTTATTCTCCTTTTTGCAGATGATGTAGCATTGTTGTCAGACACTATTATTGGTTTACAGACTCAGCTGAATATCCTTTGTGAAACCGCAAAACGCCTTGACCTTGTGGTCAATATGGACAAATCCAACATTGTTGTTTTCAGAAACGGAGGACACATCGCTTTCAGAGAAAAATGGTTTTACGATGGTACACAACTTAAAATAGTAAATATGTATAAATATCTGGGAATTTATTTATCTACACGTTGTGTTTTTACACATGCACTTGAAGACCTTGCTTGTAAAGCACGTATAGGAGTCATTGGTATCCTGAGAGCTTTGTGGTATCTGGGTGACCGTTCACCTTCATTATTTTTTAAAATGTTTGATTGTCAAGTTCAACCAATTTTGTTGTACGGGTCTGAAATATGGGGTCTCAGTGGTAACACTGACATTATTGAAAAGGTTCACGTATTTGCGATCAAAAGGTTTCTTAATGTTAATGCTAAAACGCCAAATGCTCTAGTATATGGTGAATGTGGTCGTTATCCACTGTACATTAACTCCTTTGTCAGATGTGTTTCATACTGGTTGCGACTAATTAGATTACCTCAAGATCGCCTGCCTAAGAAAGTGTACAATATGCTGCTCTGTCTGCATCAGGAAAATAAGATTACTTGGGTTCATTATGTGATGACTACTCTTTATCAGTATGGATTTGGTTTTGTGTGGGAAAACCAGGGTGTTGGTCATGTTAAGTGGTTTTTAAGAGTATTTAAGCTTAGGCTCATAGATTGTTACAGACAAGATTGGCATTACAAAATTAACAATAGTTCACGCTTTAGTTCTTACAGATTGTTTAAGTCGGTACTGTGCCAGTCTAGTTTCTTATCAGACTTGAAACATATTGGAATGAGGGACACCCTCATAAAGTTTAGACTGGGTATTTCAAACCTGAAATGTCACAAACTGCGTTACAGTACTGCTACGAATAATAGTCTCGCGTGTCCTTTTTGTCAGGAGGATGAAACTGAACTGCACTTTTTGTTTATATGTCCAGAATATAAGGAATTACGTGAACAGTACATCCCCTCAAAATTTTACAAAAAACCGTCACAATTTAGATTCTCTGTGATCATGGCAGACAGTAGCCAACTCTTAACCCGCAACCTATCCTTGTTTGTCTATAAAGCTATGGAACACAGGTGTAAGGTATAAGCCATAGTAAGTTAAATATGATAATTATGGAGGATATATACATATGATACATATCATTAGTTACGAAACCTGAATATATGGAGCGTGCGTGCTCATCCTACCCCCCCCCCCCCCCCAATTTTCAGTCATGGGCCGAAAGCCTACTGAATAAATTGATTTGTCATTGTCATTGTCTTTAAGGCGATGTCACACTGAAAACAAGTTTCCCTGCTACGGTCAGGACATTCCTACCTTACTAGACACCCTTTTCTTGTATGTAGAACTTCAATGCGTATGAAATACCTCTGGATGGGGTTTCTGGGTAAAGTCGATGTCTCTTTTCCTTAAACATACACGCTGACTGAGCGGATACGGGAAGGTGTCACTTTACACTCCGCACGGCGGCTTTCATTGGTTGAAACACAAAACATGTTTTCGGATTTTAGGGCAGGCTCTAAAACTGAAAACACGATCGAAACAGTGTTTTGAAAACATTGTTGTGAAGTATGTCACACGACAAAACACACTGTTTCGCAGCGAAACATGAAAACAATGTTTTCAAGTGTTTTTGCCCTCTCGTGTGACATGGCCTTTAGGCACAGCCATAAAATTCACGCGTGGTTGTCATGGGTACAATGTTTATACCACATGTGGTGAATTATGGATTTTATACCATGACTTGTAATAGTGGTAGAGTGGTATAAATAAATATATATAAATATAAATATATATATATATATATATATATATATATATATATATATATTTTTTTTTTTTTTTTTTTTTTTTGGGGGGGGGGGTGTACTTATTAAAGTAGTTGCTGCGTTGTGAGTAGTGAACGGTTTTCTAAAAGAGCAGTGCACACGCAAGAATAGTATCCCGGTTGTGTCATACCAAAAGCTGATTGAAATCGCTTTGGTAATTTGGTCACAAACAGCCATCGAAAGTGCAGTCTGCTTAATAATGGCTGAATATGCGAAATAATGGGGTGGGTGGGTGGGTGTTTGGGGGTTTAACGTCCTTTTACACCACATACGGGTGAAATCAAAGACGGGGCAACGATGAAAAAGCCAGCACAAATATTTGGCCCCAGGCGGGATACGAACTCACAACCCGAGCATAAGCAATCCAACGCCCTACCATTCGGCCACCCCGGCTCCCCTGCGAAATAATGGGAGTAGGTACACTTGATTGGTTGCTGCGATAAGGTGTATTTGCGAAAACGAGTATGATATGATGCAAATATACGGGCACATGCTCGGTGTTTCATAATTTTCTTCCGGAACTTGAGAGAGAGAATCATTGCGTATAGATGACCGTTAATAGAGGCTATCAGTTCCATGTGTGGGCTGAAAGCATTACTCTTTGAGAAAACCGTTCACAAACATCCGCTTTACAGGGTCCTTGGAATCAACGGCCAAACTTATGGCCATAATTATCTAGGAGGCATCATTCTGATTGGGGTAAAATTTCAGTATGTCAACAATGTATGGCTTGTCTAACAGTAACTGTATTTAGAGCGGAGTTCTGCGCATTTCTGTACCCACAAGCACGCATACGTTATGCATACCCTAAAAAAGCCCCATTTATATAGCTCAAATAGTGAAAATGGCAATATAAACGGTCATTTTTTAGGGTGACTCGGACGGAGAAAAAATTCACGGAGACCACCACAGCATTAGGGGCCTGTGTTCTACTGAAATCTGTTTTTAAAAAAAGTTAGTATCAAATCTGTTCTACGTTCCTCTATATAAAAAGCCTAAATTATCCTAGCCTATTAGAGTAAACTGGCATCACAACACTGTTCTCACTGTATTACGTTTTGCGTCAAAATGTCCCTCTGAAGTCATCAATACACATTTGTTTGTGTGTGTGTGTGCAAACACACACACACACCTGATCAGCACTGCCCTCGCGCGCGCACACACACACACACACACACACTGTGGATAACAGCAGTAATGGTTTTTTGTTGTTGTTGTTGTTGTTGTTGTTTTTTAAGATTGAGTGAGACAGAGAAGTTGCTACGTTTAGTTCATATTGTGTTTTAGTGATGTAAATCTCTTTTCCGTAATCCAGACATTTCTAATGTTTTCACGAAAATTCTAGAAGTAGCGACCTTGTTTTGATTGTAGATAATCTTGCCTCGGGAGGCAGTACGCGTTTAGGGTCAAGGTCTGAGTCTCCCGGAAATTTCGTGCAAATCGCTTTGTTATGACTTGTTTACGCCAAGACGGTGTTCCATAACGCGCCTAGATTCGGCGGGTGTGTACTCGATAATTATTCTGGATTCTTCTCAAGTTTTAAAATAGTAATGAGGTGATTTACGTTCTGATTTTTGATTGGTTCCTTTATGATTGAGGTTCAGAGTGTGCCAGAACGCTACGACTGTATATAAGACTCTGAGATGTTTGTGTATGTGTGTGCACGAGAGAAGCTCATAATGTGCGAAGCTTGAGAGTGCAGTGTGACACCAGAGAAGTACTGTAATAAACTCCACACAGCTATAACTTTTCTACGCGCTCACGAGTCTTTTTGTGAGTGAATGAGACTTCTTACGCAGTCAATATAAGAACTCGCTACGTGAAGAGTGTTCGCCTGATTGTCATCGTATTCCTCGGTAAGACGACGGGCTTTTAGAACAGTCACCACGTAACACACACACACACACACACACACACACACACACCTAAATTGCACTGCCCTCCTTCTCTAAAGCTGCCAGCAGGACACAGACACTTCCTGTTGCCACGGTCAGCATCATCACACGGTACGGACAGTTTACAGATGTCGTCACGTAACTCGCAGTCAGAACCGTAATCTTGCCCTGGTTTATACAACAGAAGTACAATTTCCATGTTTCTCTTCTTTCAGTCTGTGTCCATTACATAATTATTTCTTGCAAAAACAGTGAGGCATAATACCGCACCGTTTTCCGTTGATACAAATTCTTATACTTACACAACAGTCGTAGACAAGGGCTCGATATATTGATACTAAGATTCATTATAAATCATTCATTTTTTCCCATGAACACGTTTCAGTTAGCTAAAGAGATCTTTCTTTGTAATAAACACACAGACGGCAAATGAGTAAAAATGAACCTCACGCATAATGATGATATCTGCTACGGCAGAAACAAATTAGAAAACAAAAAAAACAAAAAAAAAACAAGAAAAACGGGGCAAAATGGGGATACAAATCACAAAAACTATGTAAACATGAACTAATTTTGCAAAACAATATCAACAACAAAATGGAGAGGGGGGGGGGGGGTAAGGGTATAATACCAGCAGGTCCCTCACAACTCACTGGAAGTGTTATTTTGGTCCTTCAAGGAGGGTCCAGGTTGTATTGTCACTTTGCGGCCAGGCAGTGGGGACACCTGTTTCGGTCTTGGGGACACGACAATGTAACCGCCCAAATCCTAAATCCATTGCACCAATTATTCTTAAAGTATATAAAAAAAAATCCTACAGCGAATAGTGATTGCAGCAGCGAAAAGTACGACTCCAGGGAATGAAAGGAAAGCCCTCCCGCCACACCCCACCCCTTTTTCATTTGGCTCACTTGTATAACAAAGTGAGTCTATAACATATTTTGAATGACCTTGACTAAGGGTCAAGGTTACTGAAGCTGTTTGGAAATTTTACACTGGCTTTTTTTTCAGAATCTACAAACAGATAAGGCCTGGCATGTTGACAGACAATGATATGTAGGCATACCATATTAAATGAACTTTACTCAAGGTCATGGTCATTAAAGGTGTCTGTTTGGAAATTTTCTAATTGCAATTTCTCAGAATCTAGGAATACCAGAGGCGTCAAACTTTGCACGATGATAGACATTGATAAGCGCTTTACAAACATGCCGTGTTCAATGACCTAGGGTCAATGTAAAGGCCATACAAGCTGTTTTTGTTGTTGTTGTTATTGCTATTGTTGTTGTTTTCTTTAAACCTTGGCATTGAACTTTTTTCAGAAAAAAACAAACAGCAGAGGCACCAAACCTCGAATGATATTAGACAGCAATAAGACTTATGCAGACAAGGTCAAGGTCAATAAAGCTGTCTGTTGTAAATTTAGCATTACCATCACATAAACAACAGACACTAGAGGCGTCAAACTTGACATAATGGTAGACACTGATAACATCTTTATTGACAGATCTCATTTGAATGACCTTGACCCAAGGTCAAGGCCATACAAGCTATTTTGGGAAAAGTTGTAATACTGCCATTTTGTCAGGAACTAAGAACACCAGTAAAACCTTACTCGACATAATGTTAGATGGTGATAAGAGCTTTAAAACATACTTTGGATGATCTTGATCCCTCTCACAAGCGAGCCAAGGCCCAATTCCCGATTTCGTTAAAGATTTACTCTTTTTGCACAGCTACACACTTTCAAAGTTTGTCTACCCGGTTTAAAACTGTTCCGTTGGGGTCATTTTTACTATAGACACTGGAAAATGGCAAATCTGAAGGCTGAATTGGTGTGAAAACGATGGCATTTCACACAGTTACACTAGCGCCAGAGGGGCAAGGTCAGTACAATTTTGAAGTTTGGGCCAAATTTAAATGTTTTTCCTCAACAGATACCCTTGCTCGAACTTTGATCTGTGAACAAGTGCGCTGAAGTATTGAAACGCCGTGCCTCCCGGTGCTTCATTTGCTTGTCCTGCAGAATTTGTTCGCCTCAGACAATACACATTTTTTTTTGTAATATTTGCTAGTGGTGCTCTTTCAATTTCTGTGTGGTTTCGAGAGAACAAATGGTTTTGCACGGAGCAGCAGGACTTCATATCCGGCTACCAACATAAACACCGAAAACGTCTCAAAACATCCCAATATTTGACCGAAAATATCATTGTTTGAACGTGGAAATACATGTTACAGCGCTCGAACTCTAGTAATATAAACAGCTTGAAATAAAAATCGACGTCTATTACTTGTCTGTCTTTTGTTCTCACATGCACTACCTTGTGACCCATTGGTAACTGCACTTACGAGCTGCGCAGTCCCCGCTGTTGTTGTAGTGGGTGGAATTACAGGTACACGTATTACCCGTACAACTGGCGTAATTGACACATTGCTTGGGGTCGGTGTTGCTACTGTTGCATGACTGGCCCGCGCTGATACCTGAAATAGCGGTTACGTTAATCAAGCTTCTAGCTTAGGATGAGCAACTTCCAAATTGCTTAGCTGATGTGTTTGAAGCAGACGCTGTAATTATTAACACAGTCAGCTCCTCAGATATCTTTTAGTTTTGTTTTCCCGTATACTGTAGGCAAATTGACTGTCACTTGACATGAATGTGTTGTCTCAGTCCCGTGAAAGTGAAATCGTCAGCGGACATATTTTATTTCATATTGTAGTGACAACGTCCCACAGAGAACTATAATGTTACACGTGTTTCATTTCTTGCTTTTGTCATCACAGGCAGTCAAGTCGGGTTCGTTTCGTTGTTTGGGGGTGTTTTTTATTTCTTAAAATCGTATGTTGTGTGGCTAATACCGCCTACGTTTTCTTTCTCTTTATTGTGCTCGCACAAAAAACAACCACCAACAAATCGACATTTTATTATTTTGAGAGTAACAAAACTTATATTGTAATGGACATGTAATGGCTTGTGTTCAGCACATTTGCACACGGCTTGATTCGGCAGGTGCATAGCAAGAAGACTAAATGATACGAGTACATTCAGACAAACAGTTTAACAACCTTGATGGTCGTATAATAAGTAATCACTATTCAGCTAAAGTTTAGCTGAAAGCGTGAGAGTCGTAAAAATGCAAGTAGAAGTCGTGCAAAACGTCACGTCACACACACACACACACACACACACACACACACACACACACACACACAAGCGCGCGCGGTTCGTGCACTTACGAGTTGCACACCTGCCGCCATCGTTGTAGTAGTTTGGACCACATGCACACGTGTTACCCGTACACTGGGCATTCGCCACACACTGGTTGGGGTCAGTGTTAGTACTGCTGCACGGCTGGCCAGCATGGATAGCTGTTTACAACAAAACATGAGGAGGATTGTAACAACAACAACAAGGAGGAACAGCCCCGTCCTACAAAGTTGTTTCTCCAAACTTCATTTTATTTTGTCTGTTTTGTTGTCGGTTCTCCCCTCTCCAAGTTCTACCAATGGCACTAGATCCTCTACGACCTCGACCGATTAGCCACGTGACTGGGGGTGGGGCCGGGTGGGGGAAGAAGGGAGAGAGAGAGGCAGAGAGAGAGAGGGTGGGTGAGTGGGTGTTTAGGAGTTTAACGTCCTTTTCCACCACATAAGGGTGATATCAAAGACGGAGCAACGAGAAAAAGGCCAGCACAAATATTTGGCCCCAGCGGCCGGGATTCGAACTCTCGGCCCAAGCACTGAAAGTCCAACGCTCTACCATTCGGTCACCCTGGCTCCCCAGAGAGAGAGAGAGAGAGAGAGACGTCAGTTCCGTGAACTAAACATTTGACGTCAGCCTCAGGCAGGTCGTCATACAGAGAGAGAGAGAGAGAGAGAGAGATGACGTCAATTCCGTGAACTAAACTTTTGACGTCAGCCTCTAGCACTGAGATCGTCTGAGGATGCTTGTTCATGTCTTGTGATTTCCCTGTTGGCTTTGTGACTTCTCCGACTGAATTATTTTTCACATGAAATCTGGAAGATCTAGAGGGCTGATGAAATGTCGGAAGCAGTGACGATACTTGCTGATTTTGCCTGTGAACCAAACATTTGACGTCAGCCTCACGCTGCTCGTCTGACAGATGCTACTTCTTCATATCTTGTGATTTCCTTGTTGCTTTTGTGACTTCCGTGACTGAATTAATTCTGACATAAAATCTGGAAGATCTAGAGAGCTGATGAAACGTGGACTCAAGTGCCTTGAATTGTACTTACGAAATTGCAATATAGGAACTTTTTTGACCGGCGCTTTTCGCAGAAACATGAAAAAAATGTGTTTATCTAAAAGCTCTGTTATTCTGAATACTAAAGCTATAATAGTGCAGTAGTTCACGTCATATGTGCAGTTGACACAAGTGACAAAAATACCGGAATGATGAATAATTTGAAGGAGTCTTTTAATAGATATTTGGCCTTATATGCAAACCACCCCTACCTCGGAAACATTTTTCTTACACAAAACCTGTCAGAGCTACAGAGCTGTGCTACGAAAACAGGCAGTATAATTGGATGATCTTCGCAATTTCAGAAAAGGAAGCCATTTGAACATTTTTTTCGAAAAAAATTCGTAACATGACCGATTTTTTTTTTAAACCGGCGATAACTCCTTTGAAAACGCCGCAGGATAAAATTCATGAAAGGTAGGTCTGGAGAAGGTGAATTCCCATTTTATATCAAAGTAAAAAGGCCTCCAACGAGGTGGTTTAGCAGATAGCCATCATTACATCCGTCCACACACACACACACACACACACACACACACACACACACACACACACACACGTGTCAACTCCCGCCAAAAAGAACGCAGCAGCATAGTGTGCACGTCGAGTTTCTATGACGCAGATTTCGTTACGTCACTGTGTGCGTGAAAGTAAGTATTGTGTGGAGAAACGTCACAGTCTTGTTTTGTATCACTGAAACTTGCTGCTGCGCGTAGCAAAATCTGCCCCGTCTCATAAAGTTGTTTCTCTATAGAGAAACAACTTAAAAAAGAAACAGGAGTTTTCGTTTCAAGCAGAATCCTAAAATTCCTTCTCCCTCTTGAAATCTGCGCGTTAGAAGAGACGGGTTTATAATTTAGAACATATGTGAAAACTGATGCAAGCAAACTGATAAACAAATGTACCCCCCCCCCCCCAACACACACACACACTCCACTTACGAGAAGCACACGTCCCGTGATTGTTGTAGTAGTTAGGACCACATGTACAATTGCTATTTGTGCATTGGGCATTTGCCACACACGGGTTTGGGCTGTTACCGCTGCACCGGTCGCCAGCAGGGATACCTGAATGTGAACGATACAAATCATTTTTGATAATAACTGTTCACAACGTGCTAAACAGTGTCTGTGAGTCGCATAATTATTATTGATGACCCCTTCACAGCCGTTCAGAACGGGAATATTTTTCGAAATGCCAACTCCTAAATGTCTTTTGACACATTTTTCGCCAGGCATTCTGGATGCTTAATGATCGCCATCACTGTATTCATAAACTATTATTTGAATAGAATGTGTTCGAAATGCAGCTTCGTTTTGTCCATCCAGCTTTTTACAGCTGAGTTTTGTTTCTTTATATCTGTTTCATAGTCCTCTGATTCATCTTTCCAATACTGCTGATACAGTATCAGTAACGAACCACAATAAACGCCTAGCATATTAAATCGAGACATTAGGTTTTGAATTTTAGGTTTTATGCCTTAATTAATCAATCACAGAAAAAGGTCTTCTCACGAGTAATTCCATTCACCAGCATTGTGTTGAGTTTGTTTACTTTTTCTATCAAACGAACAACATGAAATATGAGACTGACACTGTTACGGGAAATTGCCTGCACAGTAAATTCAACGTGAAAAGTGAATTCCACTTTAGTTCGGCCGGTCGCAAGAACACGACTCTTCCGCTACTGGTTCATGTGTTGAAGCTGAAAAGGCCAAATGAGGCCACTCAGGTCCTCATTCGAAGAGAAGCACAAAATTGTAAACGAAATAGATAAAGTACGCGTCCGACGAGCAGTGCAATCAGGCTCACTAATATCAAGCATTATTAATCTTCCGCGCTTATGTGAAACGGACAACCCAAAACAAGCTTTAGACGGCTGTGTCTTGGATATGAACTGCCTATACATAATTATATTCTTCGGAGCTCTTTATCTAAGCGCCCAGTTCCACCCACCCACAGCCCGCTATATGATAAGACTTGTTAAACAAGCCACTGCACACACGTAGCAGCCACTTCAAGCCACTATTACGCAAGGCGGGGGCCTTCCCCGCTAGGCCCGAGGCCGCTGAAGATTACATAAAAGTGGCTTGAAATCGCGCCTAGTGATCTAAAGATTTCAAGTAAAATTCAGATTTTTGCATGGGATTTAAAGAGTTAAGCGAACAGAACGTGACAAAAATTATACTTGTGTCGAGATTCATACATTTTCTACACGTCTTGCTGCACTATATCGGTCGTTGGAGCGTGAAGATTCACTAAGCACACATTGTGAAGGCCTGATCCAGCAAGTTTCATCGTGGCACGCTAACGAACCATTTCATCTGCTTGTTTTGTGGGCGTGTTCGATTCGCCCCCCCCCCCCACCCCCCTCACAGACTTGTTTATACGTTTCCAAGTAGATTTTGGTTTATCGTTTTGCTGTTCCTTGTTTTGTCTTCTCAACTGCAGTCAACATCACCTCATTTTTTCATCCATCCTCGGCGTTTTTAACTGCTGCATTCAAACGTCTCTGAGCGATGATGTCAGGGGATAATGCTTTTGTGTGAAGTCATAAATAAAACCAGTGGGCGGGTTGTGACTTCAGCAACCCACTCTTTCAAGCTAAAAGATGAAGCAGAGGGATGACCCAATAAAATGTATAATTATCTCAGAAAGTATCACTACGTACCGCTTAGTTGTGGACAGTATTTCAGCAATGTTAAGTCCTTAGCAAATGTCGCGCGGTAAGATCATGTAGTTGTAGCTTTTTCTAGTCAGGCTTCACAGCAACAACAACAACAAATTAATAGGGCAACAGCAACAATACAGCTGTTAATTCCAGCAAACACTGGATACGGTTAGCTCATATAATCAAAAAGCAAGGTTTCTATTGTTCTGTATTTTCTGCTCCCTTGTTTTACACGTGAGCCTTGAAGGCTTTCCCTCTTGTTAATTCAGAAAATGCGCTTACGAGTAGTACACGTTCCGACATTGTTGTAGTAGGCAGGGTCACACGTACACTTGCTATCTCTGCACTGTGCGTTGGGTACACACGGGTTGGGGTTGGTACCGTTGCACGGCTGGTCTAGTGCGATACCTGTAAAACAGAACACATCGTTAGTTCATTGCCGATTTCTATATAACTAGACCAGTGTCTCCGGATACGTGGGACATGCCGACTTCTCACACCGGGCATTGTCGACACAGGGGATCTCAGTCACCACCGTTCTTACAGGCTAATTTTCAGTAAGGTTTCTATTGTTCTCGATTTTTGACTCCCTTGTGTAAAAGGGGAGCCGGGGTGGCCGAATGGTAGAGCGTTGGACTTCTAATGCCCGGGTCGTGAGTTCGCATCCCGGCTGGGGCCAAATATTTGTGCTGGCTTTTTCATCGTTGCCCCGTCTTTGATATCACCCGTATGTGGTGGAAAAGGACGTTAAACCCCCAAACCCCCAACACCCCACCCCTTGTGTAACAAAGGGAGTCTATGCCGGTAAGAGCGATCCGTCGTCTGTCTGTGTGTGTGTCTGAGTGTGCATGTGTGTCTGTTCGTGTACGCAGTAAACATTAACATGGGCATTTTCTCAGAATCTAAAAACAGCAAATGCACCAAACTGGACATGCTGATAGACAACCGTAAGACCTAAAACATATCTTTGTGAAAAACATATCAAGCGGTCTGTTTGAAATTTTACATTGGCATTTTCTGGGAATCTACAAACACAAACAAGCATGATGAGATACATTAATAATAACTTTACAGATATATATATATCTGTAAAGTTATTATTAATGTCTCTCAAGTCTCATCATGCAAAGTTTAAAACCTCTGTTGTTTGTAGATTATATATATATATATATATATATATATATAGAGAGAGAGAGAGAGAGAGAGAGAGAGAGAGAGAGAGAGAGAGAGAGAGAGAGTTTCGCTGTCAGGACAAGCATCCCATGAAGCAGAGAGTGGAGGGGCTGACCAAAAACCGCCTCAAGCGAAGCAGCTTTGTCCACCAATCCAAGAAGCTTGCCCGAGCCTACACCAGTCACCTCCCAACCAAGACTTTGGCCCCGACACTTCACCAGTCTAAGCCCTGGGAATCTAACGACAACCTGAAGCTCACCATCAGTACATCAGTCCCTCATGTCACCTCAGGAGACACCCAAAGCGAGTCGGTCAAGTGCGCCCTCACCAAAGCACTGATAGACGAGAAGTACCCTGGGGAGGCATGGGTCCAGGTGTACACCGACGGATCGGCCACACAAGCCGTGTCCAATGGAGGAGCCGGAGTGTTTATCCGCTACCCAGATGGTCAGACTGAGTCGGTGGCCATCCCAACCGGAAAGCACTGCAGCAACTACAGTGCAGAAGTGAAGGCACTCCAGGCAGCAGCCTCTTTCATCCAGACGGCAGGCAGTGAGCACCACCAGTTCGTGTTCCTGACAGACGCCCGCTCCGTCCTGGAAGCACTGTCTAACAACAAGGAACAGGAACTGATGGACACCTTGCTGGCAGTCAGTGCAGGCAGAAGGGTGGTGCTACAGTGGGTGCCTGCACACTGCGGAGTCCCTGGAAACGAAGCTGCCGACCAGCTAGCCAAGAAGGGGGCCAGCGAGAGCCAACCAAACACGGACTTGACGTACGGGGAAAAACGTACCCTCATCAAGTCAGCCCGCAAACCAGTAACACCAAAGGATGACTACCACTGCCTCACCAGACAAGAGCAAGTCATCCTTCTACGGCTCAGAACCGGACACAACCGCCTCAATGCACATATGCACCGGAAGCTCGGACTGGCCCCCAATGCAGAGTGCAGTTGCGGCACCGGTGACCAAACGACAGAGCATGTCCTCCAGCAGTGCCCCAAGCTCCAGGAGCTGCGTACAGCAGTGTGGCCAGAAGAGACTCCAGTACACTCCAAGCTGTACGGCAGCCTGCAGGATCTTCAGAAAACGGCCCACTTCATCGAGACAACCGGCCTGCCAATGTGACCCCAGCGACCGCAAAGAAGAAGAAGAAGAAGTATAAATCAACAAATAAATAATTAAGAACAGTCAATATTAATCACAGACGCAAGTAACTTAAAAAGCGTAAGAGTTCATTTATAAGCTGAACGCTGGGCTAAAAACAGAACACAGGCATTCTTATTCTTCTCTCTCTCTCTCTCTCACGCACACACACACACGCTGAGGAATTTGTGTATACCTATATTTGCTGCACTTGTGCATCCTGTTAAAGTAATAGAAATATCACTGAACTTACGACACTGGTTTGTAGTCGTGTCACACTGAGCGCCGGAAACACATTTATCACGGTTGTTGCTACAGTTACTGCCAACAGAGAATCCTGCAACAGAAGATCAATATAATTCTCTCTAGCTTTCTCTCTATTCTGTGTGTGTGTGTTTGTGTGTGTGTGTGTGTGTGTGTGTGTGTGTGTGTGTGTGTGTTGGCGGGGGGGGGGGGGGGGGGGGGTCGGAGGAGGGCAAGTGCAGTGGTTGAGATGTCAGAAACAAAAGGAGAACGGTCCGAGTGTGTGGGGGTAGCAGGGGCGCGCGCGCGTGCGCGCACACACACACACACACACACACACACACACACACACACACACACACACACACACACACACACACACACAGAGTGTAATGGATGTATCCATTGTTTCACCAACAGTTTATCAGAAGTCATAACTAGCTTCATGACATTCATGACTTCGTGACATTCTTTATGCACAATTAACACCACCACCGCTCACTCCCCCCCCCCCCCCCCCAAACGCACACTTTTAAAACAAAAGAAGCCATACAAATGTATACATGCAGTACAAATGACTTGAATTAAAAGCACACTATAATCAGATCGAAAATTTTAGTTATTACATTCAGATTACATTCAGCGAGTCACACAAAGTTCTGTGGAGAAACATGAAGTGCACTAAGTACTGACTGTGTTTATATTTACCGACAAACGTTTCTAATTGCTTTACGAATCCTTTGTTTTACTACCAGCACAGAATAATAGCGTGTGGTTTAATTCTACTTAACATTGTGACGTCGGGCTTCCATTTACTGTGCTAAAGACGTTAGTAACTAACCGTACAACTCACTTACACTATTCAAAATGTCACGACATGTAAACTGTGTGAAATACTTACTGCAAACATTATTGTCACACTCCGCGTTGGTAACACACTTGTCCGTGTTGCCGGTACAGCTTTGCCCCACTTGTATTTCTGAAAAGCAGTATCATATAAAATGAACACACACACACACACACACACACACACACACACACACACACACACACACAGAGAGAGAGAGAGAGAGAGAGAGAGAGAGAGAGAGAGAGCATCCATTGTATCAAGGTAAATCCAAACTAGGACAGAAAGTACGTGCTGTAGTAATTACAAATCGACCACGTTGCGTTGTCTGTGGTACCTTCACACACAGGGCCGAGGACAGGCGATCACTCTGACTTTGTACCCTCGATAGCGCACAGGCTTGGTCGATGTATATGTGAAAACTACAAGCAGGGACATTAAGGCCCCAAACAAAATCATCAACAGCAACCGTTTGCGTGCAAAATACAAGACTTTTGCTAGGCTGCCTGATGCTAAAATAGATCAAAGAAATTTTTTGGGTGCTCTAGGCAATCAGGCATCCTAGTAAAATTCATGCATGTTGCACGCAGACGTTAGTCGTTGATGATTCTCTGTTCTGGGGCCTCGGAGAATCCCCCGCCCCACACACCCTTCGTAGGTTTTTTTTTTTTAAACATCGACCCAACCTGTTAACTGTCGAGGATGAGAAGTCAGAGTGATCGTCTATCCTCCACCCTGCGCCTTCACAGGTCAAGATGCCCACACACTGTGAACTGTTTGTGTAGGAACCTCCAGTTCTAGGGAATTCGATAATATTCAGAAAACATTATGATCAAACAACCGTGTCTTTTCAGTTTTTGAATGCCCATTAATGCCAAACAAGACGAACTGTTGTAGGATGTGTTTATAAGCATCGTGATTACAAATGTACGAAATCTGTCCGAACAGTGTCTGTCGAGTGTGGACAGGAACAGGAACAGGAATGCGGGGTGTCAGTGAGGTCCAACGCTTAACTCTAAAAGACGAAGTCAACTGTTCACGCACACTAATTCTAAATAAACGGATACGTAAGAAAAAAAGTGATGTGGATGGTTACTCTAGATCCACCTACAATGTGGCGAACGACACAATGTTAGTTGTTAATAGGGGGAGGGTCGAACACGTATCAAACTCACTTTCCACGCAAGAGCCCTCAGCAGGATAATGTGTGTCTAAACATTCGCACTGAGAACTTGTGCATGTAGCATTTGCTACACATTCAACAGTGTCGTTGCAGTTTCCTCCGGGTTCGACAGCTGTGGAAAACAATAGTACATCATCATGCTTCTACGGCGCAGACTTCATGCAAAATAATACCAATGATTAACACTATCCGAGGCAGTTTCCGCGAATGTGATGAAGTGGGTGTAGCACTCAGTGTTCACCGTTTTGCTCTAAACATACAAGTAAGTCAGCTGTATTTCTTTCAAAGCAGTCTGAAATGTCAGAAAGCGAACGTAAAGTCTATACTAAAGTATTGGTAATAACTACTCACTGACTGAGTAGTGGGCCGTTTACAGCTATAAATTAATTCAGATATCCTGGACTGACACAAGAAAATGTGTTGCTACACACCACATACAACACTAATACGACACCACTACGTTACAATGGCCGCAAGACGAGAATGTCTTTTATGCTGGGAAACGTATGCAAATTTTACAAGTATCAATCAATCAAAAATGTTCACAGGGAAAGGTATGCTGTTCTTACAAGAATCAATCAATCAAAGAAAACTCTTACAGTTTTAAAATGGCCGTTTATGCAAGGCAAGACGAACTGTTGTAAGATGTATTTATAAGCATCGTGGCTACAAATGTACGAAATGTCCGAACTCAAGGATTCAGTTTCAGGAGCCTATAGAACGTTTGAAAAAAAGCATCAGCCGAGACTGCAAGAAGGTTAAACGCATGGAGTAACATCGTTAACCCTTTCTACACTGACGCTGCCATTATACGTCTGACGTTAGCTGCCTGGAGCCCCCGAAGTGAGAACAAGCCTCCTTTTGGTCTTTTGTTTTTTTACCGCGTAAACCGTATGAACAACGCACACAACGTTAACCAACGAAACAGAAAGGTTTCTAACGGTGATCACTCCAAGAAGACCCGGTAACGACAAGCAAGGGTGGCACAGAACGAAGAGTACGGGGGGTGAGCGGTGGTCTAATAGGTAGCGGATGTAGCCGCTGCGCTACTAAACGGCCGTCACCAATGTCATGGCGATGAAGCGTGGGTTCGAGCCCAGGTCCAGCTTGTGATATGTGATCACAGACGTATAGAGACGTCTGTGTATGTGATACCGGTGTTTCCTGGCTACCGGGCTGCTCATCGTGGGGTTCTCTCCGGGTTATCCGGCTTCCTCCCCCAGCAAAATTGTAAAAATAATTATAGGATAGGTATTGGGTGGTGCTGCACCGCGGCGACGCGCTTCCTCCGGGGGAAGCAGCCCAAAATTTAATTTCCCGAAAGAAGTAAGTTCATGAAAGAAGTTGTTGAAGTAAATTCTCACACTACTGGCTGTTACGACTATAGTTGCAACCAGGGCAGAATGAGAGAATTCTAGTTTCAATTACAAAGAATATTTCAGTAACTGTCATGTATCACACACACACACACACACACACACACACACACACACACACACACACACACACACACACACACACACACTTAAAGAGGTAGACACAAATGAAAACACTTTAAATGTGTACATCGTAACAGTATAATAATGTTCTAGGGAATAATCTATTCAGGTTTCTCGACTTATAGTGCTTAGTAAAAGCCAAAACTCGTGCTCAGAGAGGCAAAAACCGAGGACAATTGCAGCAATCATGTTAAAAAATGAAGTCCGGGGAGGAATCTGAAGGCTGGGGCGGGTGGGCACACAAGCAGCGCAATACGTAATCGTGCTATTGGGTCAACAGATGAAGCAGAATCGGGATTACTTGCCCCAGCCTGAGGCGGGGTGTTGGGGGTTTACAAAGATTAATAGGTAAACAAGGAAAGGGTAAGTAATGACACTTTATCAAATAAGTTCACGGGGGTTGGTAAAATTGGTTGTACTATAATGTGAAGATACAAAGCAAGGGATGCATGTATAAAAATGTATATTGTTCACACTGATTCATAAAGAAGTGTTGGTCGGATTGTTTTAAAAACCACCGCTTTCTCTCGCGTATCCGCACCAAACCCATGGAGATATCTATGCGAGAGATCGCCCGTGAAACTTATCCAACTGGTATTCAGAACTTCAATGTTCTGTTAAAAGATGTAATTTTCTGACAGGCAGTCAAGCAGGGTACGAAATAAAACTCAGCAAGGTGGGTGGGTTTAGATGCAGGAGCGAAGGAGAGGCTTTGGAACACACCCAGCGCCAAACTCACGCGGCATTGGTGTTGTCGCTGTTGTTGTTGTTGTTGTCGATGCTGTTGGTGTCGGTGATGTCGTTGCTGGTGTTGCTGTAGTTGGTATTGTTGATGGTGTTGCTGTTGGTGGTGATGTAGTTATTATTGTTGAAAATACTAAAAATATATCGCATGTGAATCACATTCACCCAAAAATATTACCAACATAATATTTTATAAATAAAGATAAAAAATAAAACCTTTTGACTTTGGAGTCTTGGTCTTGGAAATAACTCTCTCTCTCTCTCTCTCTCTCACACACACACACACACACACACACACACACACACACACACACACACACGCACGCACGCACGCACGCACGCACGCATACGTCCTCGGTACCATATGGAGTATCATCGTTAACCCTTTCTACACTGACGCTGCCATTATACCTCTGACGATCGCTACCTGGAGCACCCGCAGCGAGAACAAGCCTCCTTTTTCGGTCTTTTTTACGCATACACCGTATGAACAACTTGACGCACACAACATAAACCAACGAAACACGAAAGGTTTTTAACGGTGATCACTGGAGGAAGACCCGGTAACGACAAGCAACGGTGGAACAGAACGATGATTTCTCATACTACTGGCTGTTACGACTATAGTTGCGACCCGGGCAGAATGAGTGAACTGTAGTTTCAATTACAAAGAGAATTAACTGTCAAGTCATGTATCACACACACACACACACACACACACACACACACACACACACACACACACACACACACACACACACACACACACACTGACACGCTTAAAGAGGTAGACACAAATGAAAACACTTTAAATGTGTACATCGTAAACAGTATAATAATGTAAACATAATCTATTCAGGATTCTCGGCTTATAGTGCTTAGTAAAAGCCAAAACTCGTGCTCAGAGAGGGAAAAACCGAGGACAATTGCAGCAATCGTATCCGGGGAGGCGGGGAGGAATCTTTAACAGCGAAGGCTGGGGCGGGTGGGCACACAAGCAGCGCAATACGAAATCGTGCTATTACGTCAACAGATGAAGCAGAATCAGGATTACTTGCCCCAGCCTGAGGCGGGGTGTTGGGAGTTTACAAAGATTAATAGGTAAACAAGGAAAGGGTAAGTAATGACACTTTATCAAATAAGTTCACGGGGGTTGGTAAAATTGGTTGTACTATAATGTGAAGATACAAAGCAAGGGATGCATTGATAAAATGTATATTGTTCATAATGATTCATAAAGAAGTGTTGGTGGGATTGTTTTTAAAAACCGCTGTTTTCTCTCAAGTACCCGTTCAAAACAATGGAGATATGTATGTGAGAGACCCCCCCCCCCCCCCCCCAATTAATGTCGTTTTTTGTACAAATGCACATCACGAAACTAGATTAGTTAACTCCAATTGTCCTACATATACCTTGTTCACATATACGCGTATACGCAGAGAACTTGAAGGAGATTACCATTGTACTGCCACTCTATGTTCGTCCTGTATTTGCATATTTGTTGCCTAATACATGTAAGTGTTTATTTTATCACATCGTGATAATAATAACAACAAAAATAATAAAACATGAGCGAGATGACGCTTGTAGCTATAGCAAAATCTGCCTGCTCAAACATCAAACACGGTTCGAGATTGCCGGAAAGAAGAAGGGAAATGCATACACTGAAACTAGCCGCCTGAGCTTACCTTTAAAGGCACACAGAGAAAAAGACAGTGGATATACACACAACACATGAAATGAAATCACACACACACACACACACACACACACACACACACACACACACACACACACACACACACACACACACACAAATATGCTTGAGTTGAGAGGTGAACAATATGCATTCGTATCAGCAATGAAACAAACACCAGCAAAACCACTTCCTTACACAGAGCCATTCATTCTTCGCGGTTATCGTCTCGTATCTGATGACAATAATAATTATCGTGCTAAGCCAGGATCGAGGTATTCCTTCCTTGTTTCCTATAAAGCACATTGAGGACGACGAAATCGAACGTTGATAATCTTAAATGGGATTCCTACGTTTATTAACAATGCGTAAAATGAAACTTATCAAACTGATATTCAAAACTTAAATGTTCTGTTAAAAGCTGTAATGTCTGACGGGCAGTCAAGCAGGGTACGAAATAAACTCAGCAAGGTGGGTGGTTTTAGATGCAGGGGATAAAACGGGGTAGCGAAGGAGAGGCTTTGGAACACACCCAGCGCCAAACTCACGCGGCATTGGTGTTGTTGTCGCTGTTGGTGTAGTTGTCGATGTTGCTGGTGTCGGTGATGTCGCTGCTGTTGATGTCGTTGCTGGTGTTGGTATTGTTGATGGTGTTGGTGGTGGTGGTGATGTAGTTATTATTGTTGAAGATACTAAAAAATATATCGCATGTGAATCACATTCACCAAAACAAAATTACCGACATAACTTTTTATAAATAAAGTAAAAAATAAAACCTTTTGACTTTGGAGTCTTGGTCTTGGAAATAACTCTCTCTCTCTCTCTCTCTCTCTCTCTCTCTCTCTCTCTCTCTCTCTCTCTCTCACACACACACACACACACACACACACACACGGTACCACATGGAGTATCATCGGTAACCCTTTTTACACTCACGCTGCCTGGAGCCCCCGCGGTGACACCAAGCCTCCTATTTGCTCTTTTTTTTTAACCGCATAAACCGTATGAACAACGCAAACAACGTTAACCAACGAAACAGAACGGTGATCACTCCAGGAAGACCCGGTAACGACAAGCAAGGGTGGCACAGAACGAAGAGTACGGGGGGGGGGGGGGGGGGGGGGGTGAGCGGTGGTCTAATAGGTAGCGGATGTAGCCGCTGCGCTTCTAAACGGCCGTCACCAATGTCATGGCGATGATGCGTGGGTTCGAGCCCAGGTCCAGCTTGTGATATGTGATACCGGTGTTTCCTGGCTACCGGGCTGCTCATCGTGGGGCTTTCTCCGAGTTATCCGGCTTCCTCCCCCAGAAAAATTGTAAAAAATAATTATAGGATAGGTATTGGGTGGCGCTGAATTCTAGTTTCAATTACAAAGAATATTTCAGTAACTGTCATGTATCTCTCTCTCTCTCTCTCTCTCTCTCACACACACACACACACACACACACACACACACACACACACACACACACACACACACACACACACACACACAAAGAGGTAGACACAAATGAAAACACTTTAAATGTGTACTTCGTAACAGTATAATAATGTTCTAGGGAATAATCTATTCAGGTTTCTCGACTTATAGTGCTTAGTAAAAGCCAACACTCGTGCTCAGAGAGGGAAAAACCGAGGACAATTGCAGCAATCATGTTAAAAAATGAAGTCCGGGGAGGAATCTGAAGGCTGGGGCGGGTGGGCACACAAGCAGCGCAATACGTAATCGTGCTATTGGGTCAACAGATGAAGCAGAATCAGGATTACTTGCCCCAGCCTGAGGCGGGGTGTTGGGGGTTTACAAAGATTAATAGGTAAACAAGGAAAGGGTAAGTAATGACACTTTATCAAATAAGTTCACGGGGGTTGGTAAAATTGGTTGTACTATAATGTGAAGATACAAAGCAAGGGATGCATGTATAAAAATGTATATTGTTCACACTGATTCATAAAGAAGTGTTGGTCGGATTTTTTTCAAAAACCACTGCTTTCTCTCATGTATCCGCACCAAAACCATGGAGATAAGTATGTGAGAGATCGCCCGTAAAATTAAAAATTAAAGTCACGATCTTTGGGGTGCGAATACACATCATGAAACTAGGTACACATATTAGTTAACTCCAATTGTCCTACATATACTTTGTTCACATAATTATACGCGTATACCCAGAGAAGGACAATACCATAGCACTGCCACTTCGTGTGCCGTCCTGTAGTTGCACATTTGTTTCTTCAAACATGTCAGTGTTTACTTTATCACACCGTGATAATAATAACAAAAATAATAAAACATGAGCGAGATGACGCTCGAAGCTATAGCAAAAGCTGCCTGTTCAAACATCACACAGGTTTTGAGAGGTTTTGCCGGAAAAAAAAGATGGAAAAAGCACACACTAAAAACTAGTCGTCTGAGCTTACCTTTAAAGACACACAGAGAAAAAGACGGTGGATATGCACACAACACATGAAATGAAATCCCACAACCATGCATCCAAATAGGCTTGAGAGGTGGACAATGTGCATTAAATTTGTATCACTTGTGAAACAAACACAAGCAAAAACACTTCCTTACACAGAGTCATTAATTCTTCGCGTTATCGCCTCGTATGACAATAATATCGTGCTAAGCCAGGATCGAGGTATTTCCTTCCTTGTTTCCTTTAAAGCACATTGAAGCCGATGAAATCGAACGTTGATAATCTTAAATGGGATTCCTACGTTTATCAACAATGCATAAAATGAAACTTATCAAACTGATATTCAAAACGTAAATGTTCTGTTAAAAGCTGTAATGTCTGACGGGCAGTCAAGCAGGGTACGAAATAAACTCAGCAAGGTGGGTGGTTTTAGATGCAGGGGATAAAACGGGGTAGCGAAGGAGAGGCTTTGGAACACACCCAGCGCCAAACTCACGCGGCATTGGTGTTGTTGTCGCTGTTGTTGGTGTTGGTGATGTCGTTGCTGGTGGTGCTGGTGTTGGTGTTGGTGCTGGTGTTGGTGTTGGTGTTGGTGACGGTGGTGTACTTATAATTGTTGAAGATACTAAGAATATATCGCATGTGAATCAGATTCCCAACAAAATGTTACCGACATAATATTTTATAAAATAAGGTTAAAAAACTAAAACCTTAAATTGACTTTGGAGTCTTGGAAATAACTCTCTCTCTCTCTCTCTCTCTCTCACACACACACACACACACACACACACACACACACACACACACACAAGCACACGTCCCCGGCACCACCACCAAGACCAATAACCTCAACCCACAAGTGAACATTATCCCCCTAGTTGTATTTCTTCCTTTCAGTCATGCTGCTGGGAGAATTTTTCTTCCTGTTACGCGCTCGTCACATGAGTCAATTTTATTTATAGTAGCCAGCTTGATCGACAGTTGGTGACTGATACACACTGCAGACATGGTAATGAAATTTTAAATGGAACAGTTAACACTTCGCATACAGTTAGAAGAAACTGTCTCCTAGTCTCGTGCTTCCGTTATCCGATGCTAAGGTCAGGTAACATACCTGTAACGGCAGCTGTCGTGGTTTCTGGTTCAGTTGTGGCAGCCGAAGTGGCAGTTACCAAAACCTGCAGACAATATCATTCTGGTTAATAACTAATCGTGGCGACTTAATCAGCGATTAAGGTCGACATGACAGCTTAAGGTTGTTCGTCCCTTTGACAGCCTGTGAACAGATTTTGACAAGAGTAGATCTGAAAGAAGTATAGGCATCTGGCAACACTATGTTCCATGTGTCATCCACGGGTAAAAAAATGTGATCTGGGTAAAAAGAAAAAGAAAAACATGAATTCTTGAAAATGCAAAAATCACTGAGTAGATTTTTATGACTTTTTTTTTTCAAGTACGCAAATCATTTCTACACCACACATGATTTCTATCAATATTGGCTAAAAGCTGAGAATAGAGAAATCAAACATCACCTCAAAGTCTGACTTGACGTGAGCCATAGGGATTAAGAGAGGCCGTTTACACTACAAGCCGGGTTCACTCGAGTTTACCTCGACTCGGGTAGGACTCAATAGCGTAAACAGCGTTTACACTACATTCTCTGCACCTAACTAATGACGTAGAAAAACTTACGTCAAGCCCACCGAGAGCCTGACGAAAGCATCATGACGTCTCCCTTGCCACAACAAGCACGCATTTTTCGTGGCAGAGCACAAAACTGCCATGAAAAATGCATGCATGCTTGCTGCGGGTCTGTGTATGCACAACTCATGCAGGCAATTATCTAGAAACAGGCTGAGAATGTACTGTGCTGGTGAATGCGACAGTTTTCACCGCTTCTGTGCACACTGTGGAATAACACGGGGACCTCAATACCCACTTTCCTTGTCACCGAGTATTTTTGGTTTTTTTTTTTCCTTCTTAGGTATCACTTAGCTCGGCTCGGTCTCGGTTAGCCCGACTTGGCCGTTGTCGCAGGGGCCTGGAGTTATCGACGGACCCGGAACAGGCTTGGGTCGGACTTGGACTCAGGTTCAACCCAGCTACAGAGCAGGGGTCGTATTCCCGTTTGGCGCGCTAAACGCGTTTAGCAGGTTAAACGCGTTTATCCCCTAAACGGGCGTATAAACGGAAAATTTCGGTATTCACGTCTCTCTCGATAGCCTATACTAAACGGATTTCCGCGTTTAAAGTTAGCGCACCTGTGAGGGGGCGATAGCGGGCTTAAACGCGCATAAATATGGCGGCACTGAGTTTTGTTTATCCACTGAGGCAAGACAGCGGCGGCCATGCAATTGCGGAGAAACAGGATTTTTCGAGATAGGAAGAACCCATTTGACACTTACGACGATTACGAAGTGTTCCGCAAGTTCAGATTTAGACGGCATCAAACACACACACACCGTCACACACACACACACACACACACACACACACACACACACACACACACACACACACACACACGATAAGGCTACATAGGCCTACAGAGCTTGCAAGAGGCGATGTGCACTGTGTTCCGATCCCGTTTTATAAAATGCAAAACAGAAAGTATTAGGTGGGTGGGGGTTGAGATTATAACACTGATGTTGTGTGTTGTGTGGTTGTAATATTCGTGTTTGGAAAGGAAAAAAATGGTTGAGGTGGGATTCGAACCCCCAGTGCGAATCCATACTTCTGTTTTACTGTCACGAGTGATGGTGGCACTGAGGCTGCTACATAGAGTAGCGTACTCCATCTGTATTTCTTCCAGAAGCACTCGTACTTCTTCCGTGCTAAAATTCGCCTTTCTTGCACGTTTAGTCTTCTCCGCGGCTGCCGAAAATCTCAAAGAGAAATGAACGCAAATTACACGTGCTGAAATGCTCTAAACCGAAAGAATCTATTCCAAGAATCTATGAATATCTCACCGCTTCCGGCACGGAACACGCTGTTAGCTATACGGTTCCGTTTAGCGCGACGTGAATACCAATATCGGATAGGAACTATACGCGTTTAGGGCCCGTATAGCTAAACGCGTTTAAGCTAACCAGTTCCAACAAGAATACGGCCCTAGGTCCGTATACCCGGGTCGTTTTTAACCCGGGCTGGTTAAGTTTAAACGCACCAACCCCGTCCCGGGTCAAACACACCCGGTAAAACTGGCAACGGTAAACGGCCTCGGAGATAGAGTAAGGTGTGTGTGACGTCAGGACTTTGGAACGAGGTGACGTAATTTCGCATGTCATTGTTGTACTTAGGTCAATGGTGTAATTAGATTTTGTTCTACGATTCTCTACTGTCAGTGGCTTTGATTCCTCTAACTGAACTGGAGACTGTCTGCATTGTCATTGGCCGGTGCCTCTCAATGCCAGTATACTCTGTGCGGCTTGTTGTCAAATGCGAATGCACAGTCGGAAAATTTGTTTTAGATTAAAAGACAGATACAATCTTTCAGTTTATGGTTGTTATCCAGAGTAAAATCGCCCTGCCGTGTGTAAACGTAATTAATTTTGCATCCAGTCAGCTTTGCGTTGGGTTGTGCACGGAAGGGAAATAGATAGTACAACCACAGTGGCGATACTACGTCACAACATGGCGGAAAATATCGTTGAGGTGGGAGCAAAAATACCGATAGTTGGTCCCAAAGTGGACAAATTACTCCACGAAAGGGACACGGTTGTGACTTTGAATGAATGAGCGTTCGTTTCGAAGAAACTCATGAGTGCTATAAACCAAACAGCGTGTGCATATCGCCTACAGTCGCCACAAACTCGACCGGAAACGGCCGTTGCTCAGTGCAGAATTTGAAAATGACGACACAAATCCATGCTAAACGCCTCAGCTAGCCAACAGCGAACCTAAACTTCTATTGCAGACGAGAACCTGTGTCCGTTACTTACTAATCAAGCCGCACTGGCATGCCTGTGAAGGCTTGTTTTGTCTGGGGCTTCCTTTCTTTCCCTGCCCTCGGCACACTATGAGGTGCTGACTGGCTGTGTGGACAGTTAGTGTGGGAGGTGGCGATTTTGTGAGCACAGCGTGTGCACTGAACGATCCACAAAACAAGTCCATATAGGAGAAAGGACATTTTTTACACATCAGTAAGCTGTCCAGATTCGGTATCCGGTATGTCGTTGAAAAATTGCGTCTTTATTGTTTTCAGTATTTCTGAAAAATTGCGTGACGGTGTGAAGTGTTTGCGTGCCTCTGTGTGTGCCTCTGTGTGTGTGTGTGTGTGTGTGTGTGTGTGTGTGTGCAAAATGACTCCCACAGAAGTTTCCTGTGAGGAAGATCCGTGATTAACATCAGACTCAAATGTGTGCAAACTGACCCCACAGAAGTTTCTTCTGGGGAATCCGTGATTAACATCAGACACGAGCAGAGTTTAAGCCGAGTTGAAAGCGTATTGTTCGTCATCTCTGACATTTAATCGGTAGAGGAAAGTTGTGTGTATCTGTGCTTGCGTACTTCCGGCTGCATGAAATTCAAACGATTATTTTTAAATGAGCCGCAGCTCTGAAACCGACTTCAGCTAGGTATCGGCCGGATTTTCAAGCTGAACTGTTTGTGATAGCTTATCTAAACACATCTTCTTGGGCAATGCTAACGTCTTTTTGGTCCATCAATTTCACAGAAACACGAAATTAAAATGTCAACGACCTTATGTTTGACTTTTTTTTTGGGGGGGGGGGGGGGGGGGGGGGGGGGGGGGGGGGAGGGGGGGAGGGCAGATTGAAGAAAAATGCAAGTGAATTCATCTTTGTGTCAGTCCTGTTTTTAAGATTTTCGGGTGGTATTGATCTGAAAGTTATCGTGGCATTATATTTTCTTTCCCATACCAGACTGAGAAGCGTGTAATTAGCAGTTATTCCCGATAAAGCTGTTGTATACCGACGAGTATTTTGATCCAAGACGCAAATCAGCCCTGGGCTTTGGCTAAATACGAGTCGGTATACAACAGCTTCATGGGGTGTAAATGCTTTATCATTGTTTTCTTTGCGCCAATTTATGGTATATTTTGAACGTTTTTCCTACTAAAAACTAACAATCGAAAGCGGCTGCACATAGAAGACGAACGAGTTTGTCAACAACGCCGACGACAGAATAAAGTGCGCCTTTTTATGTTGTTTCCATAGTAATGGAAACAACATAATAGGACGGGCTAAAATTTCCACGTTCATAGGCAAGCATCTGTGGTACAAACGCACGTCACTGCCGATCTCCCGCAGAGACGATTTTGCAAGTGTAACTCTGACAATGACGTAAGAAAACTTGCGTCATCGATGCTGACGCGTATGGTGTTCCGAACGCACTTCTCCTCCTCAGTGAGTGCCGTCTGTGTGGATGTGCGTGTGTGTGTGTGTGTGTGTGTGTGTGTGTGTGTGTGAATTGTGTCCGGGCCCGTTTCTTCGAAAATACTCAACCGAATGGCTTCAAATTTGGGGTATCCAAATATATCAAAATGTTACATTAGACGATTCAAGCGTGTGATGACTGCTTAAGTGATTTGGGAGTTATCGCCCTTTTGAGACAAGTTGGTTGTCTTTCGTGTACAGGCGTAATATTTATTTAAATCACTCAATTTTTTGGCAGTAGATAGCTTGAATACGGACTCTGAACAGAGTCACTACTAGAAAATGGTCGCTCTTATAGTTTTCATGTAAACCGAGCCTGAGTTGACATTGCATGTGAACCCAGTTCAGATGCCTATTTCTCCGAAAATACTGAACCGATCGATTTCAAATTTGGGGTTTCTAAATGAATCAAGATTGTTGAATAGAAGGCCCGATCCAGGTACGATTGCACACATGATTTGCGAGTTATCGCCCTTTTCAGAAAAAGTGGCTTTCTGTCGTTTAAAGGCGTAATATTTATCTAAACCACTCCATTTTTTGGACATAGATAGCATGAATACGGACTCTCAACTAAGTGAATTTTGGAGGTTGTCGCTTTTATACTTTTGGCGTAAGCCGTACCTGATGAAAGTGCTGGTGAACACACTTTAGATCTCAAAATCGCTCCTACTATACATAGATAATGAGCCTGGGGTGCCATAAACAATATACAAAAAAATTAGAAAAATTCACTGCAGCCGTTATCGTCAGTTGACTCGAAAATTTGTACTCACAGCACATTTCCTCTGCAAGCCACACGCCTCACAAACATCGAAGAAGAGGCGCACGCGCACTGACGTAAAGTAAGTGCGTCATGTTTGATTGACGTGATGCTGTTTTTTCTTGGGGGTGTCTCGCCACTTTCTTTCGGAATTCCTCTGTTTGGAGACGTGGTGTTGTATTTTACTTATGCTATGTCGCCATCATCGTGCACTCGCAGAGATGATACGGGATACAACAGACTACAACTCCAATACTTTATGAACAGAATATGCGCGGAGAACAAATTCATGAAAGAAGAAGAATCCAGAACGCTGTGCAGGGCTGCTTACGTACTGAACAGGTCAGATCTAGAACATTCCTCAACTTACTGGAAGGCTCGAAATCTCTCCAAGGTGACGTAATCTACTGACGTTACTGCACCAGCATGTTCTGGGATGGTCTAGAAATTATTTTGCATCGAAATGCAGTATCTTTTCGCAAGAGTCTCTACAACTTGACATGTGGAAAGCGGGAATTTCAGTGGGTTTCGTTTTTGCCACTGACTCACACTCAGAAGCATAATGCAAAGATCTTGGAAACATAAAGATAGTTCACTTACCTCCCTTTGAGGGACAACGCGTAAGAGTTGTCTGCGCGCATTAGCGCGCATCCCGCAGATCTACGCAGTTGTTTGACCCAACCCTACACTAGCCGCCGTAAAACATTTTAAGAAAATAAACAAAAACGAAGATGTCAGCGACTGACAGGTGGTCTCCCCCCATATATTTCGCATGTGTTTTAGGCCTATTGAAAACATAAGTACTCTCAAAGTTCCGGAGGACGAACGAAAGATCTAGTTTGGCTTTCACTGCTGTACGTAGGCTACGCAGTGCATTTCGTTCGATGTGTTCAAGTAAAACTAGTACGGAACACAGAATGATCGAATGTGCGAGAGATCCAAAGATGGACGCATCCGCTGAATACTTCCTGCTAACTCAGCATTAATCATATCTGCGACCGACGATCCAGCAGATTCTATGTTGTGATATGGTTTTACAATGGTTAGAATGAAGTTCAGCCGGATGATTTTGTTCTCTGTGTGTGTGTGTGTGTGTGTGTGGTGTGTGTTCTGAATTTAGATGCAGGTAGACGCTAGCACAATTTAAGTCACCGTGATTTGTAAAGTTGTCCGGGAAAAAAATTACGCTGTATCTGCGTCAGCCGCGTGTGTTTACTGTTAGTTTACACTGCATGCACACGTACCACTTGAGGTCTTTTTTTTTTTTTTTTGGACAAGAAAGCGAAAAAAAAAAAATGTTTGTTTTTCAACAGGAATACCAAAAGAAGTATTTCCCCGTTTATATTTGTCTGTTATTTGAACAATTCGGCGCAGAACACAATTGCATGCTTTTGCGATCGCTTTCCACTTTCCGCCATGCTGTCACTATAGGGGCCAGATCTAGGATGCGCGCTAATGCGGGCAGACAACTCTTCGCGTTGTCCCGCTATATGTCTCTCTTACGAGGGCAGGAGTGACGCGTCTTTCTGATTCCAAGGTCTTTGCATTATGTGTGTGTGTGTGTGTGTGTAGGGGGGGGGGGGTGCGCGCGCAAGCGCGCGTCTAAGGCGAGAGAGAGAGAGAGAGAGGGTCTCTTCTCCGATACCAGTAAGCAATCGTCTGTCAGTCAGGTCTGCGGGAAGTAACTCTGTCAAAGGGGAACGACTTTATTACAAGAATTCATTCACCCATGTAGAACCTCGCATACGCCAACAAGTTGTGACGTCAACCAGCTAGGCGAGCTCACACGACCTCATGTGTTTGGGTTTTTGCAAGTGCATAGAGGCACGATAAGGGTTTTCAGTACTTTCTTTATGTCAGCATGCTTGATGTCAGAGAGTTTGCGTTCCGGCGTGTGCGCGCGGGCTGCATACATGACACAACGACTACGAGTGTGACTACAGCAGGTCATTGAATGGAAACAACATATTGGGCTGGTGGCCATCTTGTTTGTACTGTTATGATTGCATTGCACATAGTTTCAAAAACAGAAGGCTTTGAAAAATAAAGTTTTGTGTTCAGAAAGGGCATTAGCTGGTTACTTTCAGTATGTGTTCGTAAATCATGTGTGACATTTTCATCAGTCACTGCGGATTTTTGGCTTGCTTTTTTTTTTTTTTTTTTTTTTTGGGGGGGGGGGGGGGGTGTTGAGGTCTACAACACTACTTTGTGAACATTTCGGCGCCCACGTGTCTTAGAAAGACTTCATTCCAATGAGAAACAGAGAACTGACTAAAAGTTTAACTCCGTAGAGCACTTGTCATACTAATGGAAGTTTTGTGTGTGGAGGGGAGTAATTTAGTTCTGAATAAAAAATAATCTGCTCCCAAATGAAACTGTGCATGCGTTTTTCAGGGCATGCAGTCATTTTGTCATGCTGGAAGCAGAGATAATATCAGCCTAGTGAGGATCGAGAATTCGGGTGGTTGGTAAGTTTTTACTTGAAATATATAGCAAATAGTTGTATAACCCAATTCAAAACTTTAATACCGAATCTGGACAGCTTACTGATGTGTAAAAAATGTCCTTTCTCCGATATGGACTTGTTTTGTGGATCGTTCAGTGCACACGCTGTGCTCACAAAATCGCCACCTCCCACACTAACTGTCCACACAGCCAGTACCTCATAGTGTGCCGAGGGCACGGAAAGAAAGGAAGCCCCAGACAAAACAAGCCTTCACAGGCATGCCAGTGCGGCTTGATTAGTAAGTAACGGACACAGGTTCTCGTCTGCAATAGAAGTTTAGGTTCGCTGTTGGCTAGCTGAGGCGTTTAGCATGGATTTGTGTCGTCATTTTCAAATTCTGCACTGAGCAACGGCCGTTTCCGGTCGAGTTTGTGGCGACTGTAGGCGATATGCACACGCCGTTTGGTTCATAGCACTCATGAGTTTCTTCGAAACGAACGCTCATTCATTCAAAGTCACAACCGTGTCCCTTTCGTGGAGTAATTTGTCCACTTTGGGACTAACTATCGGTATTTTTGCTCCCACCTCAACGATATTTTCCGCCATGTTGTGACGTAGTATCGCCACTGTGACAACGGGACGGACAACCTTAGCGATTAATCAGCAAATCAATATCTCTCTCTCTCTCTCTCTCACACACACACACACACACACACACACACACACACACACACACGTGTGTGTGTGTGTGTGTGTGTGTGTGTGTGTGTGTGTGTATACTCGTGTGCATAAGCATACAAACACCCATTAGTTATTGCATGTACAATTGTCATGGGGGGGGGGGGGGAGAGAGAGAGAGAGAGAGAGAGATCCTACAATATATGTTTTGCGTACAAGTACCCTGTCAGTTACTATCATTAATATATGGTGGAGACATAGTCACACAGGTATTCGATTTGTCTTTTATCCGAAACAAGTTTCTCACTGATTCGTGGGACTGCCTCATATACCGGCCGTAAAAACAGTCATTGTTTACGAAGCTACAAGGAAATTACGACACATAAAATACACATACATAATATAATTATACATAAAGTCTCCGTTTTTTCGGCGACTATCAATGCTGATTACAGTCATTGTCTGGCTGTTTGTTTGAGGGTTGGGTGCTTTGATCTGCTTAAGCATTGATTCAGCATGACTTGACGCATAATCTTTAATCTAGGTCGCCAGACAGAATCAGAATCAGAAGAATTTTATTCAGGACCCCCTAGGGGCATTGAATATTAGTTACTCCATCCATAGTAAATGTTCACCATAATGTGGAGAGCCAGTATACACACATTCTTAAACTAAAACAAAAAATCATAAACCAAAACAAAAACAAACTTAAACCACAAAAAACAAAATAAAACAAAACATAAAGCAGAGAAATTAATAATACGTACACTCACTGTTACACATGTTACCACCTGACAGGCAAACCAGGAAACATTTAGGCATGTAGGCCCCTATCGACACTCAGGTCGGGGAAATATGTACATGGCACTAAAACGTTTCGTGTGTTCACAGAAATCCTTTCGTCTGCATTTAAAAACTGCCCCTACACTAGCTACACGGTTATGTATTAACATCTAATAATTATGCTAGTCATACAGGTCTCACTCGCTGAACTACTGAACCGACAGCACTTCGTGTAATGGCGACACATGTGTTCATTCGACACATGACCCATGTACACTTGTGGTACGCCTCCGCACGCGCAAGTTTCAGTCTATGTATAATTATACGTTACATTTCATTCCACTAGCAAACACTGTCGTATAGGTGGCTGAGAGAGGCTGAGTTGACGATCGGAACAGTTACTCAAAAGACAGGAAAGACACATCCAGGGTCGTAACAGTGACATGTGATGCAGACGAGAATATTTTATATGTCAAAAACAGACACAAAACTTGGTCGTTCTTACCTGTATCAGCACCAAAATGAACAGGTGGGCCTTCAATCTGAACTGAGCGTACTCCATGTTGGCAACACGCTACACACGTCCCACTGCAGGCCACGCCCGACTGAGAGTCCCACCAACACTGACGAAAATGGGACCCGGTAGTTAAAAAGCTCGACCAAAGCTCGCCAACTCAAAAATGTTTCCTGCCTTCTCTCTGACTGAATATCACGCTTTCGCTGTAGTTTCGTATGACTGCGAAGCGAATCGCAGGGTTTCTATTTATGACATCATGTGTCCGAAACACATCCTTGTTTCAGTTTTCCTTGCCACTGTGGTCGGCCTTCACGGAACTAAACGAAGCCTGTGCACACCTTGTCCAACGAATTAACACAGCCCGACGAGTGTGACACAAGTAAACACCCCCCCCCCCTCCCATTGTGGCTTGTAGCCAATATAGGGCAAGGCGGACTTGTCCAATGGCATACAAAGCACACACCTCCTAGATCTAGGGAGCGCTCTCAGCTTTACTTACTTCCCCTATATATATATATATATATATATATATATATATATATATATATATATATATATATATATATATATATATATATATATTAAGTCTTATGCACCCACACACTTAATTGACTTATCCATAGTCATGGCATACACTCTTCTCATGCATACTGCCATGCCACACACCACAAAGTGAAATAACCTGCACACATAATACATACTACATAGTGAAGCTACGTATTATAATTACATTATTAAAAACAAATCTACAATTCAGGGGATACTACTATAGTTCATCATAGGCACTGATCTATTGGTGTACGCCTATGTAATTTACACCATGCATCCACGCACTCTTCACTCATACACCCATCAAATACACTCCTGGCAGAAATACTGTTATGAATTTCATGATTAAGAAGAAAACTGTAATTCAAAATAATTCAGTCCATCACAAAAACAAAATCTCCACATAAAATCAACCATGCTTTGCACACTTATCTGCTCATCCACATATCACATGCGCACACACACTCAGCCATAGTCGTACACTCCACACCGCCTCCACGCCATACATCACCTGGTGAAATACATTCGGATTTCCAATGCACTAGTCATCTTGCCTCATAATTTCAAACATAATATAAAAAGAACTAAAACTGTTAGAATACTTTGAGAACACAACCACAACAGGGGTTATTTCACTTTAGCAGCACACTGTACAGCAGCAACAGGTAGTGGACGGCACGCTCTGAAAACAGACTAAGACCTACAGTTATCTGATCAAAGCTAAGTTCTAATCATCAATTAAACGCTTTAGTAGCTTCAGGCAAGAAAGATCTCCTATGCCTTTAAGTTTGGCTTGCAGGAATTAGCAGTTATTCCCCATCAAGCTGTGGGATACCGACGAGTATTTTGATCCAAGACGCAAATCGGTGGGGCGGTCGGTGGTCTAGTGGTTAAGACTTAAGAGACTTGTCACCAATGCGAGAGGTCAGGGGTTCGAGTCCCATTCGGGGCAAAGAATTTTTCCTTCTCGTACGTGACACCGTTCATTCGGGCCGATCGTCGGGGGTTCTCTCCGGGTACTCCGGCTTCCTCCCCCTCTGCTTTGGAAATGTTCAGCCCACCAAATTTGAAAAAATAAATGCAATTCTAAATTCCGAAATTTAAATAGCTGAGCTGGCCCTTCACACCACGTGATTGTAATGTGTTTATGTCCAGTGTGTGAGAGAATGCGTGTGATTCACGTGAGCGTGCGTGTTGGGTTCAGTTCGCGGCGCTTTGAGCCGATTCAGGGTAAAGCGCCTATACAATACTCATTATTATTATTATTATTATTAAATCAACCCTGAGCTTTAGCGAAGGGTTGATTGCGTCTTGGATCAAAATACGAGTCGGTATCCCACAGCTTGATGGGGTGTAAATGCTTTATCATCCTTTTTTGGGCCAATTTATGGTATATTTTGAACGTTTATCCTAGTAAAAACTGACAGTCGACAGCGGCTGCACATAGCAGACGAACGAGTTTGTGCGTCGGCAGAGCGCTACGCCGACAGAATAAAGTGCGCCTTTTTATGCTGTCAAGACGGTGTCAATTCACTCATGAACTCAAATCCAAACAAAACCACAAGTTTTAAACTTCCACTAAAGACGCAAACAAACATGCTGACGCTTTCAAGGAAATGTAAATTTGGGAGGTGAATGCGAAACCGATCAAAACTGAACAGCTCTGTTCACGATTAGGGCGCGTTCAAGCGGGATTCTTCCTGTTGCGATTTTCACGAAATCTGAATCTTTGTGAGTGTTTATTCTAATATCTGTAGTACATATACACCGATTAAAGTGACCTTCCCCCCAGCAGCTACATTTAATAACTGCATGCATGACTCAAACGATTCAAGAAGCTTCTGTTCAATCGGAGATCTATCTAGATCACGAATCCGCTGCCATTCTCTGCGCCGATAGCACACGGCCAAATCAGTAAACAGCATACATGCCGGCTAGACGCCAGCCTCGATTGAACTTTCTGAGAACGAATTTTGATAAGTGTTGGTTAAAACTGTCCGAAATTTGAGTAAGGATTGCTTGCTAGGTACAGGCTACTGTTGTTTTGTACTTGTACAACGAGTTTATGAAGTTGGAAACACCGATATGCCGAGTCAAAATGTTCCATCGTCGATGGTGTTGACATCGGGAGCGAGTTCTCCCTGAGGAGTAGTAATACATGTACTTGGTCATCGATGACGACGGTTTTTTTGCCAAAACGGTTGTATCTCTGTTCTTTCTTTCTGAAAGAAAGAACCTTTTTGCAGGTAAGCATGCCTGATTGTCATGTGATGTCGTGCTCTGTGTCACATGATTTCTCAAGTACTAGTACAATACGGACACTTATTACACAGGAGAGATCAAAGAAAAAGATGCCGGCATGGATGATAATAATTATTCTCCCACTGAATGTACTTCTCTGGCCCTCGATGAGGCTGAACAGGGGGTGTCAGACACTGGACATGACAGAGATGTTTTTTTTTCTCAAGTCTCTTATAATAAATTATCACTTCAAGCCTCTTCTGGGGTTTCCCCACCACTGACTCAGCTTTCTTTACAACTTTGTCCACTCTACCCCTGTCCTGTTTTGAGATCTGACTACCCCAACAGACACAGCCCAAGAAGAGGACACTGCCTACAAAAAGTACAATGGACATGTATACATGTGTGTAAAACATGTTCAGAGTTTTCTCACTAGCATCAAAAGAGTGTAATTTCCTCAAGGAGTACAGTCTGGATTGAGATTTCTTTATCACATGATCAGTGTTAGCATTCCAGTTCAGTCTGCTGTCAATGATCACCCCCAAGTATAATATATATATATATAGGTCAACCCTCTGAAATACCTCCCCCTTAATATCTACAGGATCAACATACTTGGCTTTTTTCCCTGAAATCAATGACCATTTCTCTGGTCTTACCAATACTGAGATGTAAAAAATGACACCACTCAACAAAGTTTATTGTAAAGATGGGCAACAAACATCATAATATATTATATTGGGAATGAGGAGATTGAGACGCAGCAGTATGCAATAAAGCTGAAAAAAAAAACTCCTGACTGAGTACAGTGCCATTAGTATTTAAAACGATAAAGTTGAACAGCATAACGAAACAGTAATGCTCATAATTACTTACAATACAAGGCAGAAAACTGCATGGTCTGTTTTCACGGTCTCTTGGTGTAGCACCTGAATGCCCTGTCTCATCATCTGACTGGTCTGTGAGAATTTAAACTGGTGTTGTCACACTCTCAGATATTGTGGCTTTGATTGTTAATACCTCGGACTTCACTGTCAGAATTTACACTGGCGTTGCCTTAGCCCCCAATGCTGTGGCTTTACCAGTAATTTCTGTCACCTCAGATATCACTGTCATACTCTGATGTGTCACTGTCACAATCTGAAGCACCATCACACACCTGGCTCTCAGCTTCATCTGCACTGTTAGCTACATGTAAGATGTCTTGTGCAGTGGCAAGAATCTTTCTCTTTACAGTCCCACTGACATCAGCAAATTTGTCCAGCCAAACTTCATTAATAGAAGTACCACACATCCACACCAATAAATTGAACAAGCCCACAAGAACCATCTCCATAGCATGCTCCGTTGTGAGATCCTTGCTGTCAGCAGGCCATACTGCTGGTGATGTCACTGACATGACCTGCTCCCTCAGATACATGCTCCCATGGTAAAGTTGCCTCTTGTTGGCCTCATCTGAAAAATATTGTACCAGCAACAGGCATATAGTGACCTTAGGCAGGATGCTTGGCACAGCTGAAATACTCCCCGATCCCCTCCCCAAACAACTCAATTAGGACTGATCTAGGAAGTAGTGGAACTCTCAATTTTTTTTTTAAATATATATACGCTATTCAATTCATCGTGCTACGTTGAAGTTGACCGTGACTACAAAGAAGTCTAGACCTGTCTATATTATGAGGTCCGGCAACGTAATTATCAAGATCACTGAAAAATGCTCATATTATCATTGTGATTACATACTATTTTCACGAACTTCTCATTCAATTTTATAAATCAAACCTAATCCGAAGCACCACGTACAAAAGTTGCAGAAACTTACCTTGAACTATGATATGCCTGTAATCGATTGTAGCATTTCTTGTGAATCCCTGCCTCGTCAACGTTGAGGTCACTAAAGGCTTCCGAAGAATGACGAGCGACGTCTCCTTGAGTGCAGACGAACAAAGACCACCTTTCGCGACATTCCGAGACTCTTTGCATCGTTTTCTCGCTGAAAGAAAACTGTTTCACTACTGTTGGTCGCCCGCACAAGCGTGGGCAGCAATGTTTGTTTCCAAGCGTAGTCTCTTTCTGATTGGTCGAAAAATTAATTTATTCATCAAGGGAATGAATCGGCGCCTCTTCAGTAAAATCCGATTACCTCCCTTACAAGCTCTTTCTAATTATCTTTCATCCGCGATTAAAAACCAGTGCGCAAAATTTCAGCTGAGATCTCCCAGTTTCTATCTAGTTATGGTGTATTATTGATGATAAAAACCAGAAAATGTAATTTGCATTGCAAAAATATTTTATGACACGAAAACCGAGGGCGGCCCACGGCCTAATCACATTAACTTATCCATCGCCGCTCGGAAATTAGGATTGTGGGCTTTGAAGTTTGATTCGCATGCTGCATTGACCCGGGCCACATCCAGCCTCAAACTGCTTAGATCCGGGGCACTTCTAGCCTCAAGCTGCATTGACCGGAAGCCGGACACCTCACAAACTCTATAGGTCAAATCCCCTTGTAAAAACACTCTTGGGAAAGGTCGAGTTAATGACTGATGAAGGCTCTCCAGACACCATCGTCACGACCTTCTGGTCGGAATGGTACTGCCAACGGGGAATACTCGAGTATCAGAATTGGTGGGAGTGAAGGTCTTAATGATGATTTAGGACCTTTGGTTTGCTCAGGTCTTCTGCATGGCCCACATCTGGTGCCGCAGCGACATCGATTTTTGCGTCCATTGCTCTAAAAAATGTTCAGTCTGGTGCTTTCAGGATACACTTATCCGATTTCAACTGTGATTTTGTTTATTTATTTATTTATTTTTGAGAGAGAGAGAGAGAGAGAGTGGGTGGGTGGGTGTTTGGGGTTTAACGTCCTTTTCCACCATATATGGGTGATATCAAAGACGGGGCAACGATGAAAAAGCCAGCACAAATATTTCGCCCCAGGCGGGATACGATCTCACGACTCGAGCATTAGAAGTCCAACACTCTACCATTCGGCCACCCCGGCAGAGAGAGAGAGAGAGAGGTTTCTTATGCTTGCACGATCATTTCCAACTTTTGGATCTACAGAGCAGAAATGACGAGCTCACAAATAAGCTTAGGGATCAGCGCGATTTTTTTTTTTTTTTTTTTTTATCTCTACAGGTTTACGGTATTTCCACGAAATGTCCTTCATTGTTTCTAGATAGTTCCTCTTAAAATAAAGTTTCGAGGTTGTGAAGGTCTATAGTTTCGACGCAAACTTTTGCTGCTCTATTTTTGTCTATGTTGTTTGTCAGGAGTCCAGTAATAAGCCAGCCATCTGCTGGCTGGTCCAACACGTCTGCAAAAACAAACAGCCCATCTCCTAACGCCGTCCTTAAAGCAGCCTTGATCAAGTCTCGTATGTTCAATTTGTAATTTATGTTCATTCTTCACCCCCTCCACTCGCCTTCCCCTTTCCCAACCCCCTACATCTCTGCCCCCCCCCCCCAACCTCTCCCCTCCCCCCAAGCCCTCAACCTTCCCCCTTTCCCTGATACCTTCTATAATTCCCTGTCTGCACACATCTGCTCTTCCAACGGTCGTCGACATAATACCACCGGTTCACCTCGTGCAAATAGTCAGTCGCTATATGTTCCGAGTTCCAAGGATACACATCCTTCCTCGCCTTGCAGAGCCCGCCATTAGTTGTGGTTTGTGTTCCGCCATTCTCTTGGCTTCCGCGTGCCCCCAAATTCCACAAGAGTCCCAGGAGATGGATGAATTGTCATTGGGTGTGTGTTCTCACGCAAGCCTTCAGGAATTGTATGTACAGAACAAGGCGTGCCGATCAAGCTGTAAGTACGAAAGTGTCCAGTCCCCCATGAGACGTGACATCGTCTGAGGTCATGCAGTACGTTCGCGGAGTATAGCATAATTATTCAAAGTGATAATGGGTACGTCAACCTGTCCTGTGTTTTCCTTTTTTTTTTTAAAGTAGGGGCTTCACTCTTATTCGTTGTTTTCTTCATCATACCTTCACGACACAGTCAATCCGCCCAGTCATTCAAACACACCCTTAAAACGCATCTACTCATATCAGCCTTCAGATAAATCATTCAGTCCGTTATCAACACCAGCCCGTTGTTTTTGCAGTGTGTATGTATGTAGATGTGTATTGGATGTTGGTATGTATGTAGGTGTCAGTGCTTGTATGTATGTCCGACTGTATGTCTAACTATATGTATGTAAAGTATGTATGTATGTATATATGTACGCTTTTATTCGTATTTATTTAGTTGATTATTTATCTATTATTCATGTGTTTATTTATCACCTTTTGTATACATTTGTAAAGCGCCTAGAGCCCCGGCTTCGGAGATTAGGCGCTATAAAAATCCTCATTATTATTATTATTAACTGGACGCTGGCGTGACTCGTTTACAGTGCCTGTCTTATAAGCTACGCTGACCGTTCATTGTGGTCAAGTCACGCCGAGCACAACCCAGAAACATAGTTGGTCTTGGTTGTTGTGTCTTTGTCTTTTGTCGTTCTTGTTGTTCTGGGAAAACTAATCCTAAAGTAAGCTGTGTGTTATGGAAGTTTTCAAAATCGTTATAAAATGTGTCCAGTAAAACATCAACAACATCCATGACAATGACAACAGTAACACCGATTACTACAACAATTGAAACGATAACATCAACATGTTATTCACGATCACTACGACAGCGACAACTACAATAACAACGTAGGACGACAATGACATCAACAACAAGCAAATGACTTACAAAACCAGTCTGCCAGGGGCGTGGCATGGCGTGACTGTCCGTCTCCAACAGCTCGTTTTCCGCCAGCTATATTATATGTAACTCGTTTAATACTTTGTGCCCAGACCTGAAACACTGATCTTCTTAGTTCCTCCGAGATCGTGATTTTTTTCGTGCCGGGGAAGGGTGGTGGCTCGAGGGGTGGGTAGGGGGCGAGGAGGGGGGCCTAGGGATGGTGGGTACGGGAGGGGGAGTTATAGGGGACGTTTAAACCCCCCCCCCCCCCCCAAAAAAAAAAAAACCCAAAAAAACAACAAAAACAACAACAAAACAAACAAACAAAAAACCAGAGACCCCCCAAAACAACAACAACAACAAACCATAAAAAACAAAAACCAAACCACCCAAAACAAAACAACAACAACAACAATCACCAAAAAAACCCAACCAAACAACAACAACAACAAAAAAAAAAACCAACACGACAACAAAAAACAACAATAAAAAACTATCCTGCCAAATGGAGAAGTGACGACCTCTGGACATGAGATAGCTAGGTGTAATGGAGAGAATCTGATTCGACATTTTGTAACAAAGCCAAAGGTCTAGGACAATTAATCTGAGAATGATACCTAAGCTAGTAACTGACGTGACGATTAGAATAATAAGTCGGATAATTGTGAGCGCAGGAAAGCGTCGGAAGATGTGCGTAGGAAATTAAGCTAGGTGTAATGGAGAGAACCTGGTACTGCATTTTCCTGACAATTAATCTAATAATCGTACGTCCGTCCGTCATGAGCGTAGGAAGATGTGCGTAGGAAATGAAGCTAGGGTTAGTGGACCTAGTACAACATTGAAACAGGAAAGTTTTGCAACAATAATCTGGTGTTAGTCCGTCGCAGACATGGGTATCAGAGGGATAACTCGGATATTAGCAAGATGGGCATAGGAAATGACATTTTGTTCGGCGGAGAGAGAATCTGGTTTGACGTCATTTCGTGGTAAAGGCAATGAAAGTTATTCAAGTTACTGGCTATGATTGCCGTAGACGTGACAAAGGTTGGTGGTCACAAACCCTCGAACTTGCGAGGTTCATTACTAAAAAAAAAAAAGGTTCATTACTGGCGGGTGCGTGGGTGGGTGGGTGTTCGGGGGCTGAGGGTGGGTGGGTGTTTGGGGGTTTAGCGTCCTTTTCCACCACATACGGGTGATATCAAAGACGGGGCAACGATGAGAAAGCCAGCACAAATATTTGGCCCCAGCCGGGATAAGAGCTCACGACCCGAGCATTAGAACAATAGAAGTCCAACGCTCTACCATTCGGCCACGTTCGGGGGCTGAACGTTCAGTCACATGCGGGTAATAATATCAAAGACAAGCAACGAGAAAACAAACAAACAAACAAACAAAAAAAACCAGCACAAATATTTGGCTTCCAGTTGGGATTCAAACTGAAAACCCGAGTTTTGAAAGTCCAGCGCTCTACCATTCGGCTATCCCGGCTCCTCTAGCTATTCATTGTAGGCAATAGCAAACTACTGAATAATAATAATGATAATAAATGATATTTGTAGGGTGCATTTCCTTAGAATGAACTCAATGCGCCAATCACTCACCGACACTCACACACTTTACAAATGATGGAAAGACATATACTGGTGAAACTGACTAGTTACTGACGCAGGAATTACTGGAAGGCTTTAAAAAAGAGGAACGTTTTAAGATTGCTCTTAAAAACAGACAGCGTGGGCGCATTAGAAAAGTTTTCTCAGATGTGCTGGCAGAGAAGCACCAAGGAGTAGTGTTTCGATTCGTTCCTTTAATAATAATAATAATAATAATAATATAACATTCTTATATAGCGCAGTATCCCCAGGAGGTGAGCTCAACGCGCTTTACAATTTCTGACTAAACTAATATGAATCTACAACTCATGCTGTCATCACACAAACACACACACACACACACACACACACACACACACACACACACACACACACACACACACACACACACACACACACACACACACACACACACACACAATGTATTTCGAGTAGGCTTGTCCGTTATAATTGGTCTGATCTGTTGTTGTGTACCAACGAAGGGAGTAATTGTGGTTATAGTAATGCTATTTTCATCACTACACTTATTTCGTTTCGCCCACGAAACTTGAAGGAAACAAGAAACGAAAACTCCTGAATTGTGGTACACGATCGAATCAAAGAAATCTCTCTGTCTGTCTGTCTCCCTCGCTCTCTAACACACACACGCACACACAGTCACACAGACAGACACAGACACAGACAGGCACAGACAGACAGACAGACACACACACACACACACACACACACACACACACACACACACACACACACACACACACACACACACACACACACACACACACACACACACAAGTTTTAGGCCAACAACATTGTCACGATGCAGGATGCCATTCGCCGGTGTAACATGACAAGCATACTCCCATGAGGCATCGACTCTGACAAAAAATATCGTACGAAATATATATACTCCGGAGTAACTTAAAGTAAATTGAAAACCCCGTACCACAGAAATTTTGCCAAGCCAAGGTAGTACTTCTGTCGTACGAGGTTGTCACTCTGGAGTAAGAATTTCTGCGGAGTAAATTTCTTGGTGAGTAACTTTGTTTCATTGCACCTGTTTTCAAGATTCAGCATTATTTCCCTAAAATAAATTGCAAAGAGGCTGTTTTATGATGGTCAGGTGAGTTACAGGTGACAGGAATAGCTGCAGACTTTTGATTATATACTGACGTCCAAAAGAAACGCGAAAAATATCTTCCATCTTTGAATTCATTTTTTCCGGTATTAACAAAAGTTGCGTTATTTTTGGCACCCAGTATATCAAGACCGATGTTTGAGGGAAGCGTTCTGTGAATTTTACCGCATCAGCGCACTTGCAGTCCACGTGAAGTCCGAGTTAGCTGTGACACATTTCGTGTGCAGTTCAGCTGCATGTGCAAGCAAAGCATAAAAGCTGAGCAGTGAGTAGTGTTCACTGTCACTAGGGGATAAAAAGGGCACAAAGATACAGGTTTCATCAGTCCCTCATTCGACGCTATCACGATGCCACGACTCACTGCTGCACAACGCGAGAGGGCCATTGGACGTCTGCAGTCTGGGGACACGCCAGAAGCCGTGGCTGCGACTTTCCAATGCCACATTTCCACCATTTATCGTCTCCAGCATCGGTTCGTGACAACTGGTGCTACTGCTGATGCCCAGCGGAGCGGCAGACCTCGAGTGACCACGCCAAAGCAAGATCGCCACATTTTCCGCATCCATGCTCAAGATCCCTTCAGAACAGGTGCAGAAACAGCCAGAACTGTTATAGGGACACACCAGGCACCCATTTCTAGGCAAACGGCCAGCCGGCGACTGCGCTCCAGGGGGCTGAGGAACTGCCGTCCAGCCAGGGGACCCGTCCTCACCGTGCGCCATAGACAGGCACGCCTGCAGTGGGCGCAAGGCCACCACAACTGGAACAATGTTCGCTGGCAGAACGTGCTTTTCAGCGATGAAAGCCGTTTCTGCATTGACCAAGCCGACGGGCGTGTTCGGGTATGGAGAAGAAGAGGTGACCGCTATGTTGACAACTGTGTCGTGGAAAACAACGCCTGGAGCGGGCCCAGCCTCATGTTGTGGGGCGCCATCGGCCACAACCAGGTGCTGGGACCCGTCATCTTCCAAGGCCTGGGTCCTGGACGCGGCAACGGCATCACAGCGCAGCGGTTCATGGACCAGGTGCTGCACCCTCATGTGCTGCCCTTTTTTCAGGCCCACGGGAACTGGGTTTTCCAGCACGACAACGCGCGCCCCCACACTGCCAGGGCTACCCAGGACCTCCTGCAGCGCTCGGGCATCCAGGTGATGCCTTGACCAGCGTTATCTCCTGACATGAACCCTATTGAGCAATTTTGGGATTTGCTCCAGACACAGCTCCATAGGGTGGTCCCAAGGCCCACAACTGTCGCTGAACTTGATCTGGCTGTCTTTATTTAAATTTATGGTTTGTTTGTTTGTTTGGGTTGTTGTTACATGTAGTTCTCTTTATTTGAATTCAAGGCTTGTTTGTTTGTTCGCTTTGGTTGTTGTAATATGCAGTTCTCTTTATTTTATTTATTTTTATTTTTATTTTTTTTTATTATGTTGCATGTAGTTTGTTACCTTTCAGTTCAGTGCTCGTGTGATATGTAGTTCGTGTGTGTGTCTAGTGAGTTGATGTTATGTATGTAATTCAATTGATTCATGTACCCCTATCGGGGTCAGGAATAAACCAACTTGACTTGACTTGCCAACATTCCCAGGGCAGCCAGCAACACGTTGGTCCGCTCAATGACCCGCCGCTGCCAGGCCGTCATCGATGCTAATGGGGGCCATACTCGCTATTGACTGTTCTGTTAAGCGCAAATGGCGCATCGTCACCGCAACCTTACTGCAACCACAATACGTCAGTGTTGTGCTGTACAAAAAATTGGACATTATTAAGGAAATTAGAATTTTGTTACGATTTTTTCATTATGCAATAAATGAAACTAGACACTGTTTTTCGCGTTTCTTTTGGACGTCAGTATATTTGTAGCCGACGTGCGTGCTGGCGACCGTAAATCTACCCATCTAGCAGTTCTAGTTTTCTAATGCTGGTAATTTTCTTTCTTAGTCCGGTAAAATTAGATTCGAGGAGAGCAAAGACTGAAAAGCCTAGAGAGTACTTTGTCGCTATCTTATGTATGCACGCAATATGTGAATATCTAAACACACAACTTTCGAGCTAATCTTTTCATTTTTACTAGCAGAGCACATTCATTATAGTTCCAAGGCGCCTATTTGGCCTTTGCCAGATATATTTACGACGAATGCAAAAGATTGACCCCTCCCCCTTCCCCCTAATACACACACACACACACCCTCCCTCCGTTCGACGATTTTTATTTCAGAGAATTCCATTTGTTGACAAATCATAATACATGTGTTTCTCTTTCTCCCTCTTTGTTTGTGTGTGTGTGTGTGTGTGTGTGTGTGTGTGTGTGTGTGTGTGCGTGCGCCCGTGTGCATGACACGGCAACAGGCAACTACAAAAACACAAGACGTAACATTTTCTAATAAACTTTAATACTTGTCGCTAAAAAAATATTGACATATATGAAACAAAACGAGACGAATTCGCGATAACAAATGACCATTCGGAACACGAAATAAGAACCTTAATTATCACAATAAGTAACAAATCAGTTTCTGGTTATTTCTCATCTACACTCGTTGCACGAGAATCCTTCGCACGTACAAAATGAGGTTCAATCTACAGGATTTCCAAACTGTCAAACCTCCACTCAGTCTGAGACAATTATGTTGAAATTACCTCCCAAAAAAAGTTGTGCGCATTTCTCGTAGGATATCCGATATAAGGCATCGTGGTGAAATTTTCTGTTTCGTAAGTTTTACTGGCCCAGTCTTTATGAATTTTATGATCACGGACCGCTCTGGGCTGTTTTAAGGGTGTCTAGCATCGCACCACTTAGACACCTGCACAGTAACAGCATCTCAAATGCTGATACTGAACGAATGGAAGCCAACTGAATCAGTGAAGCGGCTAACACGCTGAGCGAGAGTGGTGCAGCAAGGCCAACCGCTCTGTCGTAACATTGGAATGTTCGACCGCTCGCACAAAGCGTACACAAGGCTGTATCGCATTAAGAGCTCTACTAATAATCAAGATAGGGTATTTTGAGCGTACGGGCGCACTCACTAGCGAAACTGTTTCAACGCGTAAGTTGGCTTAGTAAAATGGAAATACCGCCTGTAAAGGTTTTTAATCGTGCACATCACAAGATTACTAAACTTCACAGAAAATAAAGTAAAATTGTGACTCTCGCTCAGCTCTAATGAGTGTACCCTAATGCTCTGGGTGCAGTGCAGTGACGTCTGCTGGTTGTGAGAACGAAAATTCAAAAGGCCCGTTGCACTTCTGTTCAGCGACGGACCGCAACACTTCAATGGTACCCGCAATGTGTTTCAGCTTGGCGTTAAGAATTCTGCTGGCTTTGCGCTTGTCTATGAAAGGCTTTAAATATACTATGTGTCTACGTGGTACTGTGCTAAACACCCCGAAAACAGCTCAGAAGGATTTGTGAAGCTGGCTATGTCGGAGGACGGTCCCCTGAAAGTCCCACCAACCTACTGAGATACTGTTTGTTTTCTGTCTCTGTAAGCAACTTCGTGGCGGAGAAAATGCAGCAGAAATACACAGGAAGCGACAGTACAGTTCTTGCATACACACATTCTCCGTAGTACTTGTATGTCGGTACAGTATGTATTATATTATTATATCTTTTAAGTACATATGAATGAGACTTTTCCTTTCCTAAATCTTTTCCTCTGCTGTGCTCATTGGAACAGAAAGATGTACAGTGATTATGCAGTTACAGCAATTCTTATCATAGCTATTACGAAAAAGCGTAAAAATGGACACAATCTTAAGCATCTTAATAATAATAATAATAATAATAAATTTATTCAGTTTTGGCAGAAAAGAAGTGCATTTGCAAATGAGGTTCGCAGCCAATATAAGTTTTACTTTGTCATTTTGTATTGGCACCACGATATTTTCAGGAAATCTCTAATACACTATCAACGCGCTGTCAACCAGAAAAGCAGCCCCCCTCCCCCCCCCCCCCCCCGACCTCCCAACGAAAAATAAAGGGTTTTGGTTGGGAATTGAATTTGACTGAACCAATCATGCACTGAGTAACGTTTTGCTTTGATTTTCAACGACATTTACACATTCTGGCATACTAACAAACAATTCCGTTTTAAAGAAAAAGATACCTAGCAGAGACATGGCAGATAGAATTCCAGCATCATAATAAAATTAATACTAGACATACTCGTACGTACAAAAGCCATATCCGCTCATGAATCGTTTAAAAAGCACAAGATTTGTTCGTTAGTTTCACCATGTAAAATCATACAAGTGACCACGCATTCAGAATGGCTTGTCTTTCTTGTTCGAACCAATGAACACAAAACACAGGCCCTAGAAATCAAGAAGACGTATATCGGTCACTTATGCTCCACTTGACGCGTCCTAAGTTGGCTGCCTGTTCATGTCCGTCTTTACTCGGGGCTCACAATCACATTCAGACAAAATCTAATACTTTCACTTGAGATACAGGCTTTTGCTTCGAGATTTGATAATTGGGGGTAAGGGGTTGTCAGGGAAAGAGAGGAGTGTACAAATAGGGAAAGAGAGGAGTGTACAAACTCCTAAACTGAAAGATTTCCGGTGTGTTCGGTTCCCACGAAGCGGGCAGCGTACACATAAAGCCACTGTCCCAGCACTGAGTTCCGGAATCAACGAAGAAAAGACTGCATTATTTTCCAATCTCCTAGAGCCGGTGTAGGAGGCAAAAAAGACTTCCAGGAAAAAAAAAAAAAAAAAAAACACTGGGAGTGTATTTTTCCTAGGAAAGAAACACTGCAGGAGTGTAATCTTCCTAGGAAAATAACACTCCCGGTGTTATTTTACTGAGGGGAAAAAAAAAAAAACACTCCTGTAGGGTCCGAGAGGTGGAAGCGTGAATTGAGTGCTAATCACAGGACTCACAACTAACTGTCCGAGACGGACCCGATCGCCAAACTGAATGACAGACATTTTGGAAACGAAATTGGCACGGTGGTTGGGCACCCGCGCTTCAAAGCGTGTCTGTCACGGGCGTCGTGTGGTCACTCCCGAGGTCAAAGTGACCTGTGCGTGCTCCTTAAAGTTCCATCGCTGACACGGCTGAACACATTCAATGTAAACGTTGCCGCTCTAGCTAGGTCTAAGGTCACTTTTTAAAAGCCCTGGCAAATATGGCACTTTTACTTACATTTTTAGATCACTAGTAGCCACTTGAAGCCACTACTCCGTAATGCGCAGCATTCTAGTGCCTAGCGGGAAGGTCCACGACTTGCGTGGCTCCAACTGGTGTGCAGTGGCGTGTTATTTTTAACCAGTCCTATCATATGGTGGGCATGGGGTGGTCAGGATCGGGCGAGAGAGAGAGAGAGAGATATTCCCGAAACACACACAGGTGTCCGAGACGCTTCGAAAGTCGGCAAAGCTGCGACGTTTTTAGTCGAGTCCAGACGATCGAGATGTGAAAGCGCCACTTCTGACCCTAACTTATGGAATAAGAACAAAATTGAAATCTCTACCAAAAATTGACACAGAACACTCGGCACGGTGGAACTGATTATTCAGTGTTAGATTCGATTACTGAGTGTTAGATTCGATTATTGACTGTTAGAGGTCGACACAACTGAGAAACGCTTCAAATGTTGCCTCAAGTGGCAAAGAGTGCGACTTCCCGCGTCCACTGCTGGGTTATAAACCGAAACTTACGAATGGATTTGAGCCCACTTAAATTATGCTGATGGTGGAACCTTGAATCAACACCGCCACTACCTTGACTGGAGCAGAGCTTGAAGATCACTTACATATTCACAGACTGCAAAATTGCAAAAGCTCTATGGTAGCACTGTAAGCAGAATAAATAATCATTCAGAATATGATCCATATTCATCGGTAAAATTGGAAGTTTTCGAAATGAAAACACACGCACATATAAAAATATAAACCTTTGTGTGAAAACACAGCAATACATACGCGGAGGAAAACGAACAAAAAATGCTACAAACACATTTCTCTTACTGTACAATCATAGAGTAAACATTAACTTTGATAATCGTAAGGACCTAAAACAAGCAAGTACACTATACAACCCTCATCAGAGAGAAAAAATACACGATCTGGTTTTAAAAATTCCATGTCTGGATAATAAAGATATGATAAGCAGTTGATATGAAGCAAGCATACAGAGATTCTGCCAAACGAAATCAACATCACACAACTTGTAGCAGGATAATGTGTTTCACTGGTGTTCATAAAAAAGAAAAAAAATAAGACGAAGGAAAAAAGACTGATTAGAAAAAACGAACAGAACAAATAATAGAGATAAAAATGTAAAAGAAAAAATTGGGAAACCAAATAAACCAAAGACAGCAAGGAAGAAAAACAAAAGACCACCCCCCAAAAAACAAAACAAAACAAAACAAAACAAAAACAAAAAACAAACAAATAACGACAACATCCCCCCCAAAAAAAAACAAAAACAAAAAAAAAACAAACAAAACAAAACAAAACAACAAAACAAACAAACAAAAAACCAACAACACCCCCCCCCAAAAAAAAAAAAAAAAAAAACAAACAAACAAACAAACAAAAACAACAAAAAACAAAAACAAAACAAAACAAAACTAAACCCAAAGCCAAATAAACCAAAGAAATAGCCCCCCCCAAAAAAAAAAAAAAAAAAAAAAGTGATTCACAGCACTCAGTTTCTTATCAGAATAACACATGACTAAAACAGTTTAGGTTTAATTTATGAACATGGATACAAAGACAAACACATAGTCTGTCACTAGACTCCTGAAGCAACAGAATCCGGACAATGTGTCACTAAGACGCTTTTTTGCATAGATCTGTTTTGCACGAAACGGCTGTCACAGCGCTGATCACATTTACATATACTTATCACATCGGGAGTTCATTCCACAATCAGTTGCTGAGACTGGAAGACCGGCTTCATGATACGCCTCATTACGAGAGTGTCCTCTGAAAGTTTCCAAACCTGACATCATCACGGGACACAGTCAGTCAAATTCAGCTGCTTGGAATGGCAGTACAATTATATATTATGTTTAAAATGAGGACATCATATTGGAAATCAGGGTCATATTCACAAAGGATGTGTAATGGAAGTTTTTGATGCTGACGAAGAATAAGACACTCAAAATTTGCATAACAGAAAACGGTATAGGGTTAACAACTATATCTGTAAGTTACACGGTTTTAAAAAGTTCTGTATTGCTTGGGCAACATAACAGATTATGTACACACAAAACGCTTATCTGCTGTTCAACAAACAAAAATTTGATTCTCAGCAAAGTTCGGCACAACACTGTCAAGAAAGACTGATACAAGTCATCATATAATCCTGTGACCTCGACTGGGTTATGCGAGATCTGATCAGCTGTTTAACGCACAGCTCCATTTCAGTGTGGTTGTTCATTAAAAAAAAATCAAGTTAACGGAAGATATATCGCATATATCACAATTATGTTTGTCCGTTCTCGTAATTTCGGAAGCCCCCTTCCCACCCACCCCACCCACCCTCACCACACACACACCACCTCCTCCTCATTCTTCCAAGGTTATGTTTGTCCACTTGCTTCCTCTTAAAGTTTTGCATGTTCACAAATATTTTATATTATCTTATAAATCATAGATTCTACCGTTATCGTCATTGATACCGCTCTGTCTTCTTGTACTGCATTCAATACCCACCCCCTCCCCGGTTTTCCAAAGTCCTTCTCCAAGCAAATCCGATCCACATTTTTCAAGAAAAAAAAAAAAAAAAACTGGCGTAGCAATCGACCAGCAGATAAAGGGAACTTGGTTGACGTGCAACAAAGACATGCTGCGTGCACTCACAGCACCGTGGTAGGTTTCTTGAAGGAGGATGAATTTTCATACAGGTTGTCCTCAGGTTCTGAAACAGTCAAACCAAGATTCGTTTTTCAAACATTCAGTTCTTAAGACATGGCTAGGCCATACACATACTGGGTTTAACATTTATTAGAAACTTATCCAAATTATAGAAGAAGCCTAACAGTAGACCTGACCAGAAACTGCAAAGTATTTCAAGGGTATACAACAAAACATTTTTTTTTATTCTTAAGAAAATTGTGACCCTCCACCAGGAAACGAGTCTTTTTGTGCTGCATGTATTTGTTCATGTTACAAAACGACTCATTTTGTGGTGGAGGGTCACAATTGTTAAAACAAGAGCTTTTGGTCTGAATCAAACGGAAAAAGAAATATAATCAGCCAGTTCAGATGTCGGTGTCCGTATGTTTTATATGTGTTTACCGTAAGTAATTAATTAATGGAAAAAGCGCGTAGTCGACCCCCCCCCCCCCCAAAAAAAAAAAAAAAAAAAAAAAAACCTATTTTATTTCCTTTGCAAACGTACAAGCGGTTCCTGTTAATACAATCGCTTGATACCCGTATTAGGCACTGCCATTAAAAAAAAAAAAAAAAAAAAAAAACGGATGTGGACGGAAGTTTTTCGGATGCTGTTGCGATTGAATAGTTTCGATGCAAACTATACTCTCATTCAACTAATCCGTTACCAGTAGCACCTGCATTTTTTGCATCTGAGTAGCATCGGAGAAAAAAAACACCTTGAATTTTGTTTTGTTGGTTTGAGAAGAAAGGGGTAGTTTATCGGCTAGAAAAAAAATTACTAACACGATACTCCATTGTAAAGGCCTGTGCATGCTCATGATCAAAGTAACATAATAATAAGAAGAAGAGAGGGTATTTGTGGCGCCCCACCTCACAAGAGCTCTGGGCGCGTCCATAAACTACACATAACATACAAAAAACATAACCGCATATAACGCAAAACACACACACACACACACACACACACACACACACACACACACACACACACACACACACACACTGATTTTTTTGCTGGTGGCATGCAGAGATGGAGAGCAGGGAGGGGAGGGGCATGCGGGGTTGGTTCAACTGCATGGAGAAAAGACGTGTTTTAAGGTGGGACTTAAAGACTGTTAAAGAGTGAGCTTGGCGGATGTGACAGGGGAGGCCGTTCCAGATTACAGGACCAATGTATGAAAAACGGCCTAAGATAAGCAATCGTCGTCGCAACTTTTAACTCTTTTCTTACTGCGGGCAGTCAACGCCGCCCTTTTCGGGATGAACAAATAGTGCAAGCAGTTAACAAGTTATCCTTGGCACGAAATAGCTGGCTGAGAACTATACAATACAGAAGGGAAAAAAATTCATTTTAGTCTGAGCTTTTTAATGCGTGCGGTTTCCTGGGTTAGATCAGTCGATCTGTAGAAGAAGGGCTGGAAAACGATGTGGTAAGGAGAGAGTTAAACCGGGGCAGAACCGGAAACACCCCCGCTCATTTTGTTTAACACCTGTGGCAATGCCGACTCTATCATGCGGATATCACTTACCAGAGAGATGGGAAGCCGGGGGGGGGGGGGGGTGAAACCTGAGCCCACCACCACACAGAACGCCTGCGTCAATGGTATCACGATTTCGTGTACAATGCGCGATTTCATTTCCCGTGTTAATCATACCAAGGTACTGATTTTACTTCTCATCTCCGAACTCACCTCCAGCGTCACGACACTTCATTAGGGCTAACGGTCTTGGTCGAAGTGTTTGTGTCTGCATGGATCGTGACTCGAATAAGCGGAAATACTGATACCGTGGATGCACTGCCGCGTGATGTTTCGAGAAATAAATGGACACGTCTCATCGTTTACTGCGATATTCGTGGATGCTATAACATTTTGTGTCTGCAAATCTCAGATTAATTTCCTCGGCACTGACCTTCGCACGACAAACAATAGTTTTGTAAGCGCGCTACAAGGACAGGTCACGCAGCGATACTACACCTCTGGGCCCCCATGTAAAAGTCGGGGTTAGGGGTTTAGCCCCGGGTTAGAGTCTAACCTCGAACTAAACTAGCTCTACGTTGTTGTTGTTTTAAATCAGGAAGCGGGTCCATTCCAGCAAGGTGCCTATGCCGTTTTAGGATTTTTGTCTTTCTTTCTGCGCTTTCCTTTTTATTTAATTTTGTTTTGGGGTTTCTTTTGTCCTAGTCTGGGTTAGGCCCGTAGCCGTGGGTTAAATTAACCTCGAGTTTTACATACGGGCCCTGTTTTTGATAGGGGTGTTGGGTGTTTGGGAGTTTAACGTCCTCCATCTCACCATGCATGGATGACATCAACTGTTTTTCATAGGGGTGTTGGGTGTTTGGGAGTATAACGTCCTTTCCCACCGCGCATGGGTGATATCAACTGTTGTTGATAGGGGTCTTGGGTGTTTCAGAGTTGAATGTCGTTTCCCACCACGCAAGGGTGATATCAACTGTTTTTGACAGGCTTCATATTCTAAATATTTACACCACTCGCCAGTGCAAACTTTCAGTGAGTTAACTATGAGTGCTTTACGTAATGAAATAGTAATGAAACAGAGGGCGAAAGTGTGAGCTATGACTTTCCATAACCCACTCAGTGGTTTACGAGTTCACAAAAACTCACTCCAGTTACGTCATCAATCAGAAAGTGCGTCATTTCAAACATTATGAACTCATACGTCATATTCGGCGCACACTGAGTTATTTTGTTTACTTTTGGAGGTGAAATTTTATTTTCCTTGGATCACGTAAAAAAAAAAAATTATGATCGCACAGAAAATTCTCTGCGAAGTATTTGCGAGTGCACTTTTGAATGTCAGTACTTGAGCACATGCTTTGAATGATATTGTTCTTAACATCAAGCAATTTCAACTGCCCTACGCATCATTTCCTCACAACTGAGTCAGTGCACAGAATTTTGAGGGGATACAAAAGTCACCAGTCATCCTACCAGGAAAATAGAATGTATGCGACTAGAGCAGTAGAAGTAAGAGTCTGAATGCTCGTGGTATAGACAGCTTACATGATTAGTTCTCGTGGTGTACGGCGAAAGACTAACCCCGAGATGGTTCGATTGTTTGTGTAGCTACCGAGCGAGGGGTGGGTAGGTGTTTGGGGGTTTAACGTCCTTTTCCACCACATAGGGTGATATCAAAGACGGGGCAACGATGAAAAAGCCAGCACAAATATTTGGCCCCAGCCGGGACTACCGAGCGAGATCATGTACGCTCTATGTACATGCTGACACCACGTGCCCTATGAAAACCATCGCGCACTGATATGACATTTGCATTGCATGCAGCTACACACTTGTGTTCTTTCCCCTCTCAAAATCCAAAGTACAGTGCGAGCAAACACAGACACCGCAAAGCCTATACCTCATGTTTTCACTGACCGCACGACGGTTAGTGGGTGCTCGTATGCCATAAACTCAGATATCAAATATCACAGTGGCGGCTGTGCGTGCAGGAGCGGCTGCGATAGAGCCCTAAGGCCATGGTCCAAGTAGGCTTATTCCTCATGCAAGCCCCTACCGCTCTTGGGGGATAGAAACGGAGCGGTCTGTGTCTAGTGGTTAAGAGACTTCGCGGCCCCCATTGCGAGAGGTCAGATTCGAGTTCCACTCGGAGCGAAGACATTTTTCTTCTCGTACTTGGCACCGTTCATTTGGGCCGGCCGTCGGGGGTTCTCTCCGGGTACTCCGGCTTCCTCCCCCTGCTTTGGAAGTGTTCAGCCGACACAATTTGAAACTAAATGCAATTCAACATTCCAAAACTTATCTAGCTGAGCTGACCCTTCGCTCCACGTGATTGTAATATGTTCATGTCCAGTGTGTGAAAGAATGCGCGTGATTCATGTGAGCGTGCGTGTTGGGTTAAGCTCGCGGCGCTTTGAGCCAGCTCAAGAAATTGGGTAAAGCGCATACACAGTTACTATTATCATCATCATTATTATTATTATCAAACGAGACCGGGTCCGTAACGACATTCCCACGGCCGAAACAGATCCACATCTTTATCAAATTGTAACTCCTAAACACACCACATCATGTGTTGATTTTCCCCCCTTTCCTTTCTTTTTTTTTTAATGCCTGTGATCTACCTGCCGGTGAAAGCTTTACCCTTGGCATAAAAAAGGGAGAGCATTACAAATGTATTTTAGAGTAAGCTCCCGCTGAGGGAAAAAAAAACAAAAAAAAAAAACAACATAGGCAGCGTTCTCATGAACGTCCACACAGACAAAGTCTTCAAGCATGACAAGACTGAGCCGCTAACTGAGCTGGGATGAGCATGAGAATCAGGAAGGATCTTTGAAGTACCCTCCCCCCCCCCCCCCCCTACACACGCCCTCCACAAGCCCCGGGTGTGGGGAACATACAGACATGGCACGACTCTCTGTCACGTAACCGTCCGCTCTCGAAACTCACCGTAATGTGCTTTTAAAAAATCGATATCCGAGGGAAATGGCGGCGTATTAACTGCATTAATGTGCATGTTGCACGGTTATATCAAAGTGGACAAGTGAGGCGTTCGTCGTGCATTCCGCACTTATTTCATCAGCCTTCGATCCACTGTATGAATTGGCTCGGTGCATCAGACGCCTGCCTTGCTGCTGCATATTTTATTTCCTGAAGGTGATTTTGTATATATGCATGTAAAGGAAGTGTGTGTGTGTGTGTGTGTGTGTGTGTGTGTGTGTGTGTGTGTGTGTGTGTGTGTGTGTGTGTGTGTGTGTGTGTGTGTGTGTAATTGATCAGAAATCACAGGAGAAAAAAAAAAAGAAGACCTGCACGTGGAAATACAAGAGAGACAAAAAACAGAAGAGATCCCGTTCGAAGTCAGTACAGTTCTGTTCCAAAGGGCAACTCTGCTTTGGGAAAGGTCCATATGCCCTTTACCCACAGCGGTGACGGCCGTTTAGTAGCGCAGACCTTGAAACTTTCATATAAGCTGTAGGAGTTTTTTTTAAAGGACCCCCAAAATGAAAACAAAACAAAACAGAAAACAACAACAACAATAAAACGCCTCAAAGCCGCTAAATTTGATCTACCACCATTATTGAACACACACACACACACACACACACACACACACACACACACACACACACACACACACACACACACACACAATTTTCTCAAAACAGGCTGGGCTTCTTTGTGCCCCCCATTTTGTGGGAGCTCATCACATTATGATGAATGAGACACCCACTGTCATTTCTCTGGCATGAAGGAGCTATCAGGGACACAGTCTACGACCTTCGATGTCAAAAGCAGTGTATGCTTATTCAACTTAGCTGTCAACAAATCAAGACCTCCTCAGCGAAAACGTTGGACTTCTAATGCTCGGGTCGTGAGCTCGATCCCGGCTGGGGCCGAATATTTGTGCTGGCTTTTTCATCGTTGCCCCGTCTTTGATATCACCCTATGTGGTGGAAAAGGACGTTAAACCCCCAAACACCCACCCCAACCCCTCAGCGGAAAGGGGATCATGTGCAGGTGCAGCGCCAGTCCGGACCCCATGCAATCACACCAGAGAGAGAGAGAGAGATAGATAGAGAGAGAGAGAGAGAGAGAGAGAGAGAGAGAGAGAGGACAATGACCAACTGATGCTTTATTTAGTTTAGGCGTTTTGGCCCATGACTAAAAGGGGGTGAGGGGGGAGGTGGGGTGACTGAGTGGAACACGTACACAGATTGTCACGAAGTTCCAAAGTCTTCAGTACAAACATTACTAAGCTACATGTTTATACTATAAAAAAAACAGTCAGACATAACTGCTAAAAGAGAGAGAGAGAGAGAGAGAGAGAGAGAGAGAGAGAGAGAGTTCCTACCCAAGAACACCAAAGTTATTGAAGCGTTAGCTCACAGCAAAATCAGACAGCTAAACACCTCATGAGCAGAAAACCATACGTAATTCAAATGTATCATTAGTTGTCGTGGTTGGAAGTGTATTTGACGTGACAGCAATTGCACGACATAGAACATTAGATCGGAGTAGTCTACGGCTCTGATCTAGCATTCTAACACTGGCATACCCCCCCCCCCCCCCAACTCACCCGTTAACCACTTCTATAAACATACACTCCTTCAAAACCCCGAACTGAGAAAAAAAAAATCCAGCTCAATTTTCACCAGACATCAGCACTGCAAAAGTAGCACCCGCACCGTGAGACGCACAAATTTGCCAGTCCCGGAAAACCAAATCCTTGGAAAGTACCAAAAGTACCACACAACGGATACACGAAACTTGCCGCATGGACCGCGCGGTGTGGTACGGATAACTCTTGCCGTATCTAACATCAGAACAAGCGCATGAACTCCAAATGACATGGTAGAGAAGGGCGACGAATACACTGACACGTGAATGTCACTGGGGGAAAAGCCTAACTCCCGTACTACTATAAAACGCTCTCTCTCTCTCTCTGTATACACAATATTGATGTATATTGCTAGAGTGACCCGAGGCTACTGGTCATCAACATGCATTGCTTGATAACTTCCAACTTCAAGGGCCATTACTCATGACTTTACCATGTATGGGCTTCTGCTACGTCATTTTATACCCTCTAGACAGGGTATGCAAAAATGTATGCTCTATGTGTGTGTGTGTGTGTGTGTGTGTGTGTGTGTGTGTGTGTGTGTGTGTGTGTGTTCTAATACTGCAAATTTGACTCTTACGTATGTTTTCTACCGTTTATAGTCTTTCCTCTAGTCTTTTTGCAGTGCTTTTTTGTGTAGCAAAGGCTGATTGAAAACTGACGAATGTATGGCCAAACCTTTTCCGCTGTAAAAGTCCGTTCGTTCGTTCTCTCTCTTGTTAGAATATCTGTCTCAATTTCGCGCAACGCTCGATGAAGAGTTGAGACAGTTGCTATTTACTGCGAGAGCATGATGATCGGCTCCCGGCATCATCATTGATCCTATGCAAAATCCAACAAGCACGATATACCCATTGACCGACACTGCGAGCACCGGATTTGAAAAAAATTAGATTCTCCTCCAAGTCTCCCCCTAAAAACACCGTTCGTTCTCACGAAACACTTTGCTTCGTTACGCGCAGACTGTCCTCTCTCACGAAACACGTCACTCTGCTGAAGTCGTGATTTTCTGTAAACACGCAAACAGCGTGGACGTGCTACTGTCACTGTAAGTTAACGTGGACTGACAAGGGCTTAAATTCCGCAAACGCCATGTTCTTGACAGCAGCAACTGAATTACTGCTATGTGGAACCAACAGTTTGTGGTTTGTTTGTGGTTTTGTTTGTTTGTTTGTTTGTTTGATTTTTGTTGTTATTTCGTTTTGCTTTTTTTTGGGGGGGGGGGGGCGGGGGGGGGGGGAGAGAAATCTGTTTTGCATACCTTACCCTGCCATATCCTTCACATTGCAGATCTCTAGATTTGCTCAGGGACAAGATCAGGCTACATTCTTTATCTCTAACGAAGTCAGTGGGAACATGGAGGAGAGGGGGAGGGGGGCTGGGGGCAGAGTGAAGAAGGAAGAAGCAACAGCAAGAGGGAGGGGGGGGTGTTGGACAGCGAGTGAAGGAAGGGGGCGGAGTGAAGAATGAAAGTGCAGCAGGGGAGTAGGGGCAAGGGGTGGTGGTGGTGCTGGCCGGACAGGGAGTGAAGGGATATACTGCATCGACCATGTCCATAATAGTGCTCGAGACCCTGCCGTGTTTAATTTAAGAGTGCAGGGCGAATGTTAGCGTGTGGGTGTAAAAAAGGAAACCCCAAACATGACGGCTTTCAATGTCTTGGTGGCGTGCCAGCGACTTGAATGCAAATCCAAGGCCACAGTGCGGTAAATTCGATCAAGGGGGCTAAAATCCTAAAGATTTTTGTACCGGTTGCTCGTGCTTGAAATGGGGTCTGGTTCGATGATGGGAGCGGGTGATGTTTGAAACATGAGAATAATCATTCAAAACGCTTTGACAGGCATTTTCTGGAAACACGGAAGGGAAATAATGTATTTTTCGTGAACACCTGCTTGTGGAGAAAGATAAATCTGTCATCATGGGACAGGCACAGAAACGGAAGCACAAAACGTTATTGCGCATGACAGAACCAGGAATTTGGAACGACCGAGATAGTACAGCGCTGGTGACTTAAAATGACGCTCGGGTCGTGAATGATTTCGATTCCCAGACTGTAAGCAGACAAGCAGTACTGTACTGGAATTTCCCTCGTCGCCCCATCTATGACTTCGTCACCCTGAAGCTTGTGAAAAAGGGCTTAAAACCCCAAACAACTGAAGCTAAAAGTGATCTGGAGGTCAGAACAATCGCTGAGGCTGTTCAAGTCCACTGCTTATTTTAAAACCTAGCATTTTTTTTTCATAAAACGGTAGAAATATTCTAAGCAGTCAGAGGAATACTTAGAAAACAACACCTACAAACCCAGTTTGCTCAAACAGGAAGGGAGGGGTTGGAGGGGGGAGGGAGGAGGGGGTGGGGGTAATGATGTTGTTTGTGTGTGTTGCGGGGGGGGGGGGGGGGGGGGGAGGTGGAGTGTGGTGGAGTTGTCCGTTAGATGTAGAGGGAGGAGTTAGGTTACTGACCGAAAGCCTGGTTGGCGTAGACGTTGTCCTGGAAGCCCGTGTTCTGGTACAGCCCCTCGTTCTCCGCCTCCTCCATGGCGCGGACCTTCCGTTCAATGATCAGCTTCAGAGCGTCATGGATGAACACGTATTGTTTCTGAAACCAATGATCCAATCCGTTAGACAACAATACGCATAAGCGTAGTATAGTAATCACATTTGCAATGTACAAAATTAATGTTTTCTTGCTAAATAAACCACACTGGTACTCAGTCATTCGCGTTCTCAGCTTCCGAATCTCAGACCTCCAGACACCGTGCTGTTTTCTGCCCATACCCCCCCCCCTCCCCTCCACATCCCCCCTCCCCACAGTCATTCCGTTAGAACAAAAGAACGCCTAGAGTGAAAAACACCAATATGTCTTAGTACCCTGTGACGCACATTCCCAATACACCGTGTAACACTTCTATTTTGAAACTTCAGACCTCAAAACAGAATGTACGTTGACGGGTTGTGGGTGTATTATTTTGACGAATATACACTATACATTTTTGGCTGAAGGGGGCTGAAAACACTAAGGACAGTGTGTGGGTGCCGGAAATGGGGGAGGGCGGGGGGGGGGGGGGGGGGGGCGGCCGCGGATAAAATAGATGTACATCAATAACGGCAGCAGATAGTGTAGCGTTTTTAATACCTTTCATGCACAATGTGTAAATATTTATACAACAATGAAAACAGTCACGCACGCCTTCTGAATTTGAAACTTCCAGTTACAACTGCACAGTGCCAAATCAAAAATAACATTTCCTACTAAGGATTAGGACAACACACTACCTTAAACCAATCACATCCTAGACAACTCATACTGAAACCCGTAGACGTGCTTCATAATGAAATAATTCCACCGACCTCTGACTGGACCATGTGAGGTCTGTTGTGTCGCATGTTGAGCACCAGGTTGTAAATGTCCACCTCCGCGTCCAGGTCATGGTCGTCAACAAACTGCATCAGGAAGTCTAGCGCGATGAACGTGCCGGTACGGCCCACCCCAGCACTGGAAGAGAATTTCTTTTGTGTGAAGTTTTTATTATTCTTTTCCTTATACAAATAAATGGGCAAAAACAAAACAAAACAAACAAACAAACAAACACACAACCATGCACAAACAGAAAAATACGGACAAGGCAAAATAAACAAACAAACAAAAGCAAGTAAGAAAACAAAACAAAACAAACAAACAACCCCCCCCCCCCAAAAAAAAAAAAAAAAAAAAGAAAGAAAACAAAACAAAACAAAAAAAAAACAAAAAAAAAAAACAGACAAGCAAACAAACACCTCCTAAGTCTTAGTACAAGTTGCTTTAAACTGTACATGTATGTTTTAACATTCTGGTTTAGAAAGGTTTTTCAGTCATTTAGATCTTTTTTTTTCTGTCGCCAGTCCCCAATTTGGAAACACACATGTAGGCATATACGTATTGCATGATAGCATCCCTACTCAAGTACTCAGTGGACTCTGCACGAGATATTGGAGATTATACGGGCCAATTCCATCTTCGCTAAGCAAAGTTGTAAGTTATGTTTTGGAACAGATTCGCTCGTGAGTGCGCCTGCACGCTCGAAACACTGTATCATGATGATCAGTACAGCTCTTCATTGATGCCATACAATGCTGTTTACGCTTTGCGCGAGCGGTCGGACATTCAGATTCTACGACTGTTGTTACTCTATTGGAGCGCTCGAAATACTCTATCTTG
>JACVVK020000582.1:157500-172500 GCA_018292915.2 Batillaria attramentaria
AACTCTTTGATCACCTGACTAGAAAACGCACGCAACGCGTCGGCTCTATCACACACACACACACACACACACACACACACACACACACACACACACACACACACACACACACACACACACAGAGTCTCTCTCTCTCTCTCTCTCTTCTCTCTTTTTAAGCCGGTTGAGGTGTATCGTGAAGGTTGCAATGTACTAGATGTGAGTGACTGATCGTTTGAGGGAGAAAAAAACAAAACAAATCAACATCATCATCACCCGCAACAACAAAAAACAATAACACTTAATTTCCACTCACCCTCCGGCTCCGCTAGAGTTCTGATCACACTAGGCAGGTTGTATTCTGCACAGCCACCCCTGGTGCAAGCGACAGCAATGATTCTGCAACAAGTATGGGCAGGATCAGGTGGTACGTTTCAGAGGAGCCTTACAGGCTACATCAGTTCGGCCTACGTATAAGCGATTAGGTTTAACGGTTAGGTTTAAAGCCTCTATGTTGGTAATGAGTTCTGAGGGGATAAAATGCCGCTTACGAAGTTCTAAGGCTGTTTGCCAAATGTTCCTTGTGTCCACTGTGACAAATTTCGTTGCGACTTCGAATGGAAGGGAAATATGATTTTCTTTGGCCTCACGCTTCCACGCCCGTACTACACGTCGATACTAAATATAGTCGCCAATCTGAGCTGTCTATCTGGTGTTCAGTCCACAACCAAATAACGTCGTCTGCTCAGGAGGCGGTAAGCTTCTACGTACGTAGAACAACATGTACGCCGTTCACGAATCACATATTAGGCTAGTCTAATTAGGCTTTTTATATAGCGGAAGGTAGAACAAATTTGATCCTAACTTTTTATTACAGAAATCAGTAGAGCACAGGCCCCTAATGCTGTGGTGGTCTCCGTGAATTTTTTCTCCGTCCGCGTCACAGTTAAAAACGACCGTTTATCTTGCCATTTTCATTATATGAGCCCTATTAATGGGCTTTTGAGGGTGTGCACAAAGTATGCGTATTTGCGGGTACAGAAATGCGCAGAATTCCGGTCTAAACACTGTTACTGCTACACAAGATATGCGTTGCTGACATACTGAAATTTCACACCAATCAGAATGATGCTTCCTGAATAATTGCGGCCATTAAATTGGCCGTTGATTCAAAGGGCCCTGAAAACCGACTGCATTTGATGCTTGTGCACTTGGCAGGTCACCGCAGGTGACATGTGTCGCGGAAAACATTTACGGACATTGAACAGTTTAGTCAGAAAACGCTTCTTTGATGTTGCGAAGTTCCCTTGTCGTCGCAGGTGCAGGTCAGTATGGAATATGATATCCAAGTGAGCACTTATTTCGGTAGGGATATTTTGGGGGTGTACTTATTAAAGTAGTTGCTGCGTTGTGAGTAGTGAACGGGTTTTCTCAAAGAATAGTGCACACGCAAGAATAGTATCCCAGTTGTGTCATATCAAAAGTTCATTGAAATCGCTTCAGTACTTTGGTCACAAACAGCCATCGAAAGTGCAATCTGTTTAATAATGACGGAATACCCGTAATGATAGGAGTATGGACACATGATTGGTTGCTGTGATAATATGTGTTTGCGAAAACGAATATAATATGATGCAAATATTCGGGCACATGCTCGGTGTTTCAGAATTATCTTCTGGAACTTGTAGGAGAGATTCATTGCTTATAGATGACCGTTAATTGAGGCTATCAGTTCCCTATATAAAAGCGGTGCTTAGTAAAGTGCCTACCATATTTGCTACGCTTGATTTGGTTTCTTTTTATACATTTGTCCTGGTGGTAAAGACACTATCTAGTCCTATGAAGAAAGATTCCCAAATCCGAACAAGCACGCCTTTATCAACGGCGGTCATCAACTTTCCACATTTTGTTCACTTGCTCTCTTACATGCTACGTGGGGGGTAGGTTTATATTTTGCTGCTAGTAACTACCACTATTAACTTGTCTTTGTTTTACATATTGGAAAAAGTAGAGTGATCTCAGCAGAAGGAAAGCGTACATCCCACATCAAATTTCACGAAGTCTTCACTGCTTGAAATAGGTGACTTAAAATACCTTTTTCTAATTTAGCAGACCATTAACTGCTACGGGGGTAGGTTATCAAGTAGCCTGATATGACGGCGACTGTGAACACAGCGTTTTTTGTTATTAACCAACTTTTAGAGGAGAGACTTGCCAGACACGTATTACTAGCCCACCCACAATGTCCCTTTGGCTGTGAGTGGTAATGAGGGGAATCCGTATAGTGATTGGGTTCAAATATTGACTATACACAGCAACGCTTAGAAATGACGCCGCTGCAGCAGATATTGTGCACACACTTCAAGATTGACTACTGGATATGTTAGGCCAAACACCCTGCGGTGGTCCAACGAAATGAAAAGAGATTTGCCTGTAACAGCCCGCGGCTATCAAATCCCGTTTTCCATATAGACGCCGATTCTCTTACTGATGGGGACTGGGCTGACATATTACGCTGCTGCAGCTGCTACCCTTGGCAGATCATGTGCAGACGCACATCATGCTTTAGATGAATGGTCCAGCATCCCAAAAATACTATTTGAAATATACTTTTTTTGTCTCAAATTCTAACGCACTTAGAAAATATCGGACATTTTCATTAATTCCTGTTTTGGGGTACAGGTAAAGAAATTAGACAAACTTAATAGGAAACTTCAAGGAAAATGATATTACGCGATATCAAATAAAAAACAATAGACACAAAAGCAAATCTGTGAAATCTCTTTTATTTTCAAGGTGTTTTTCCTTGGGAACAAACGCCGTTTATTTTGCCTTTTTTGTTGTTGGACATTCTCTAAGTTACAAATGAAGTACATGTACATTACTGGCAAAGTGTGATGGAAAGTATGTAGAACACAACCTCAAGTCTAAGTAGTAAGTGGCTGAATTCATTTCAAGTGTTATGACTATGTTAATCACCCGGCAAACGTATGTTTTCAAGGTCAAGGTCATCGGTTCATCTGCTTACTCTCAAACATTTTATTTTGCAGTCAAACCTGCCATGGCGGTCACCTGTATAAGCCATGCCACTGTCTAACTCGGTCACCCCAGAGGATCCCCGAGCGTTTTCCCTCTATATGTGCACTGTATAACCAGGTCACTGTCTAACGCGGTCGTGCCACCTATTTTGGCAGTCCCAAACGACCTTTCACACTGTACAAGGCAGTCACTTTGTTGTGTAGTGACCGCCGTCGGGCCCCTGCTGTGTTCTCAACTGACGAGACAGACTTCCTAACTGCTTGACAAGCCGCGGCTCATTGACACGCACCTCCCCCTCCGAGTGAATAGCCGGGGGATTGGTGGGGGCGAGGGGGTGGCTGTTAGCGGCGTCCTTTTGATTGCTTTGCAATCAGTACGAAGTCTGTAGGAAGCGGTCAGCTTTGTGTTTGTAAACCGATCAACTTCCAAGGTGTACGAATACATGAAGGTGTTGTCACCCTGTTTGTCGTTTCTATTGCTTCTGATTGAGACGACGACGTGTTAATGTGCGTGAATCCGCTGTAAGCAGGAAGCTTGTTGTTGCTTTGTTGCATTGTCAGTCGATCACCTGACTGTCTTGCCGAAAGAACACTGTATGTGCGTGCGTGCGTGCACTTTTTAAGTGTCAGACTGATGTGTGCGTTTAGCGTCTTTGTCAATGCCAGATGAAACTGAAACTGAAGCGGACCGACTTCGCTAACTGTAAAAATGAAAAGCATCAGTTTGAGTCTGTCTCCGTTTGAATGCAAGTCTGTCGTCCGAGAGAGAGAGAGAGAGAGAGAGGTGGAGCATTTGCAGAACGCGGGACTGAAACGTGTGCATGTACAATGTACTGTAAGAAAATCCCGTGGCTGCAGAATCAGCTCTATCATGTGAGCGAATATGCTCAGTCAAGCGGCAGTTTCCTTCTGAATGACTTGATAATATGGCCCTATGTAAGGTTGTGACAGTGAACAAGGCGAATCGATGTACATGTACAATAAAATCATTTCATGCATACCAGAGATATTTGATGTATTTTCAAGTGTATAGAGAGCTTTAGGCGAGCCCTGTTGTCAGCTCATAACACGTGCACCGCTAGAGTATTCATTGGGTGACATGCTAGCTGTTGACATGCCTTCCTGGATAACCCGGTCACCTGTCTAAGGTGGCCAATTTGACCCAGTCCCTTGGGTGACCGCCTTACACAGGTTTGACTGTATATTTTTTTCTGAAGATGCTGTGAACTCATCAAATCACGGGGACAATACAGGTCATTTCAGTTCTGACTGTTATGCTTAGTCTGAGCGATGAAGTAAAATGTTTGGGAGTAAATAGACGAACCGATGACCTTGACCTTGACGTACGTTTTCCTTCCTCTGGGATCACTCTACTTTTTCCAATATGTAAAACAATGACAAGTTAAAACTGGTGGCTACTAGCAGCAAAATATAAACCTATACCCCCCCCCCCCCCAACGCAACATGTAATGAAGGAAATGGAAAAAAATGGGGAAGAATAATGACCCCTGTAAAGAAGACGTGCTTGTTTGGATTCGGGGATCTTTCTTCATACAACTAGTCATTGACTTTTCCACCACGACAATTGTATAAAAAGAAACCAAATCACGCGTAGCAATTATGGCAGGCTCTTTACTAAGCACCGCCTTCAGCCTATATAGGAAACTGATAACCTCAATTAACGGTCATCTATAAGCAATGAATCTCTCCTACAAGTTCCAGAAGATAATTCTGAAACACCGAGCATGTTTTGTATACAAGGACACCCTTATTAAACCGAAAATGTTGTTTTAAGGGGAGTATTTCTAGCGCATTGAGTTTTTGATCTGTTGACAGTGCTGGGTTTGGTAAGTGACCTGCCAAGTGCACAATTTAATGGCCGCAATTATCCAGGAAGCATCATTCTGATTGGTGTGAAATTTCAGTATGTCAGCAACGCATGTCTTGTCTAGCAGTAACAGTGTTTAGACCGGAATTCTGCGCATTTCTGTACCCGCAAATACGCATACTTTGTGCACACCCCCAAAAGCCCATTGATAGGGCTCATATAGTGAAAATGGCAAGATAAACGGTCGTTTTTAACTGTGACGCGGACGGAGAAAAAATTCACGGCGACCACCACAGCATTAGGGGCCTGTGTTCTACTGAAATCTGTGATAAAAAGCTAGGATCAAATTTGTTCTACCTTGTTCAGCAATTTTCCTAGCCTATATTGTCAAGTCAAATTTTAATGCCCTACGAGAGCTGAGCGTGTTGCCTTTTGCGTTAAAATGTGTCGGATGCCACTGATCGAACAGTGCCTCCTTCAATACGCGACATTCAGCTGACCGGCTGAAGCCGAAGAGGATCAATGAATCTCTATTTTTCAACGGTACAAATATTGACATTGGTGCGTACATAATCATTTTATCTACCGTTGAGAGAGAGAGAGAGAGAGAGAGAGAGAGAGAGAGAGAGAGAGAGAGAGAGAGAGAGAGAGAGAGAGAGAGAGAAATGAAATGAAATGAAACTTTATTTGTCAACGATAAAAGACATTGGTCCATTGGTCCACTTTTCATTCTTGCCGTTGCTAATGCTACACACACACACACACACACACACACACACACACACACACACACACACACACACACACACACACACACACTCTCTCTCTCTCTCTCTCTCTCTCATAACAACGCGCCAAAAACACCAACGCAAACTTTCCCCTCTACGGTTGTCAGTTGGATCAGAGTCCATCGAGCAAGTCTCAAACCACCGTCTACTTGGTGTCATAATTGACGACCAACTAAAGTGGGAAACGCATGTTGATGGTCTCTGTAAGTTATTATCAAAAAATCTATTCTTGCTATCTAAACTAAGTCGCTTAGTTAGTCATGACACCTGCAAGCTCTTCTTTCATGCCCACGTGCAAAGTCACCTGGATTTTGCGTCTACTCTGTGGGACGAGTGCAGCGAAAATCAGTTCAAAAAGGTAAACTCCATTCACCGGCGCGCTGTCAAACTCTTACACTCGGATAATTCTAGTACTGACCAAAAGTTTAAAATCCTCAAACTTCTTCCCCTAAAACAGCATCTGGAATTTAACAAATGCTTACTAATGCACAAAATTGTCTACTGCAAAGCCCCAACATATCTTCATCAACTGTTTAATCTTAAACACGATAAACAACACAACACAAGGAACAGTCTGCTCCCAGTGCCTCGTCCAAGGGTTGATATCTACAAATGTAGCCTGTCTTTCTCAGGGGCATCCATATGGAACTCTTTACCACTAAGTATCCAAAACATTTCCAAATTCACTGACTTCAAACAAATTCTACACGACACGCTCATCTGACCATGTAGGTAGAAATGTGTTATATGCATGTTTTCGAATGTTTTGAAGTTCTTACTTGGCATACAGCCAACTTGTATCATCGACAAATGCCACGTGTGTTTTGATTTTTTATCATGTCTACTTTTCTCTTCTTCATTTCTTTTAGATAGTTAATACTTTTGTTTGTCTTTTTTCTCTCTTCCCCCCCCCCCCCTTTTCCCCCCTTGTTTTGATGTTGTCTTTTTACCCTTTAACGTAGACTAGCAGGACAGCTTGTAAGACAGGCAGTAATGCCTAAATGCTTTATCCTGAATAAAAAACGTTTCATCATCATCATCATCATCATCTCTCACTATCTACTACTGACGTCCGCTCACACTGCAGACACGACATACAAAAGGATATAGGTATCAAATGCAAAACATATGAGAGGTAAAAGGCACAGTATATAAGCAACACATACACGTAACAGTATATAGGTATCAATACACTCATACTATTCAAGTACCAACATGAGTGGTCGGATGCATGGTGTTGTTTACGGAAGTGGCTGCGAACCCGCATACATTAGATGTTTTAAGAGGCTGCTCTTAAAGGAAGAGAGTGTTTTGGCGTTTCTAATATGGATGGGAAGTGTATTCCAAAGTGCACTCCCAGAAAAAGTTAAACTGGTTTTGTAGATATCTATTCTAGGGCGAGGAACCCTCAGGTATAGCCCCAGTCTGGAATGATGGGACATTAGTTCTGAAGCTAGACATCTAAGGTATGGTGGACTTAATTCCTTGCACATTTTGTATACAAGGACACCCTTATTAAACCGAAAATGTTGTTTTAAGGGGAGTATTTCTAGCGCATTGAGTTTTTGATCTGTTGACAGTGCTGGGTTTGGTAAGATCAGCTTTGCAGCTCTTCTGTGCAGAGAGAGAGAGAGAGAGAGAGAGAGAGAGAGAGAGAGAGAGAGAGAGAGAGAGAGAGAGAGAGACGTACATATATTCGGTATCAGGCTGAAGCGGCCCGTTACAAAACACTGACTGATCCTTGTTCCCACAGTCTGTGTCATTCCCAATCGTGTACGGTATTGCCGCTTCGGCTGCCGCTCGTCTCTCACGGTGAAGCACTGAGCGACGTCTGCGGCTAGCATCGCCTGAAACACACACACACACACACACACACACACACACACACACACACACACACACACACACACACACACACACACCGTTCAATCACGTCGCCTGCTTACTTCCACGTGCCACCATTTCCAACGTCAGTTCAGATGCTTAGTCCAAATGAGCGCCGGTAGCAACACACAGTTCACCAATGCAATAGAGACACCTCGGTATATAACACCAGTAAGAACTGATAGTTTTAGGCCAGTTATACGGCGTTTCGTCCATAACCCTTGCGCTTTCTATCCGTACGGGCGCTAGGCAGTTGGTTATTTTAACTCCTATGCTGTAGCACGGAACGTAGAGACGCGCGCAATTTATCGGCGCGGCCTACCTTTGCACCGAACAGATCATTCTCCAAAACTATGGCGCTCGCTCCCTGTGTTCACACCAACGCGGTCTGCGCCGAGCTGTTTGGCAACCAGCCCAGTTCCAGTACAACACTGGTACTTTGCCAGCATCATCCCAACTACCTGAGGATCTATCATCACGGGTACTAAACAAGACGTCGGGGAGTTTGCCCCATGGTGCTCTGATTACACAATTTTGACAACGATTGCTCTGAAGTAAAGCCGAATATACGAAAAACGAGCATGCACGCCTGTACAGTATAGTAGCATATTAGCCTATCAATAGTAAAAGATTTTCTCTGGCTGGTAAACGGTTCCGTTACTGCTAATGAAACGAAATTCATGGTGGTGGTGTTTGCTGCTAATCACGCGTGAAAAAAAAAAAAAATAATAAAAACAACAACAACAAAAACAACAACAGCAACAACAACAAAAGACAAGCAACAACAACAATATCAACAACAACAAAACCTTTGTGTCTCTGTCTCGCAAAAATAACTGAAGTGGATGTATTGACATTTGTTCATCGTCATTTCAGGATTATGGGGCATCAGGGTTCATAAGCGGCGTAATTCTGATGTGCCGAAAGGACGATACGCCGAACGGACGATACGCGGAACGGACTATACGTCGAACAGACGATACGCCGAACGGACGATACGCCTAAAAGACGATACGCCGAACTGACGGTACGCCGAACGAACTATACGCCGAATGGACGATACGCCAAACGGACGATATGCCGAACGGTCTATACGCCCAACGGAGAATACCCCTAACGGACTATTCGCCGAACGGATGATACGCCGAACGGACAATATGCCGAACGCACAATACGCCGAACGGACGATACGCCGAACGCACAATACGCTGAACGGACGATACGCTGACGGACGATTTGCAAAAGAACGATACGCCGAAAGGACAATACGGCGAACGGACGATACGCCAAACGGACGATACGGCAAAGGACGATTTGCCGAAGAATCTCGAAACATTGTTATAGGAACTCGACTAGCGTCTCGTTCAAATAACAATTTTCTCGATTCTAAAGAGAAACTACAGATTATGTGCAACAGCTCTCTAAAGGTGGGTGGGGTGGGTGTTTGAAAGTTTAACGTCTTTTTTCACCACGTATGCAACAGCTCTCTAACAGGTTATTATGACCACATGGCGTATCGTTCGTCTGCAAATCTTCCATCGGCCCATCCTTCGGTTACCGCTAGGATAACTTAGGTTAAGTTTATAAAACTGAAATCGCGTTATCTTGACTTTAACTGTTCTGATAATTCGTCCACAATTTCAGTGTACGGGCGACCCTCTGCGTTTGTCTCGAGGATTTTCATTCATGTAACAAACAAACAAACAAACAAACAAACAAACAAACAAACAAACAAACTCACGAAACGTAGACGACTCGTGCCAGTCGTCTGGAGTGGGTCGGTATCCTCGAGTGCTGGGCTTCTGCTGAAACATTTTCCACGTTGGCAGAGTTTCACAGACCTGGTTGTCTGACGTGGGCGGTTCTGCAAAAAAGCAACAACAACAGGTTTCACAATGAGGAATTAGGCAAATATAAACGGTACATGCAGCAAAATCCCACAACCGGGTCTAAGGTCCATGATTCGCCCTGTCGAAGCTGTAGTAGGTACTTTCTAGACAACGTGTAAGTTATCATAAATTATCATATCAAAAAAATATAGTATAGCTGCGCGTGCATTGATATCTTTGACACTATAAGTTTTGTAAGTGGGATCATTTCTAGCTGAGGTTATTTCCGGTCTGTGGAAAGTGATGGATCAGGAATTATTTGCTTCGCCGCTCTCGTCTTGAGGGAACTAAGTCTCTTCAAGTGTACATCACTACTACAGTCCCAAAGAGTGGAAGCAACGTCAATATGCGATTTGACACGGCATGATAAAACTGTTTGTGAGCATTACAGTCTATGAGATGCTTTAATTTGGAAAGCATGAATAAATTTTAGAGATGGTTTTACAAATGCTGTTTATTTGTGGTTGCCACTGCAAGTAATGATCGACTAATATTCCCAACAGGCGACTTTCAGTGACCTGGCTGAATTTGAACAGGCAGGCCGAACATAAGTGAGCAGAGTTGATGCTTCTGGCGACGGGTGATCACCATACAGAGAGAGAGAGAAGCAGAAACATTCGCAGAGTAACAGTTACACAATAAGCATAACATGACCACATCAAACACAATGACGACTCACCGGGCTTACAGTCTTCAGACTTTCTGCAGACGATCAAACAAGCGGAAGTGATCTCCCCCTGATCGTCATCCACTAGACACGTACAAACGTTTACTGTCACACTGGTTTCTCTTGCTGCATCTGTTGCGGGTTTCTCTATAATTCGACGATTTAGGCTGGGAGCTTCAAAACACACAAAGAAAGCGAACGGCGTCATTCACATCATACGTGTCGGCGCCATCATTTTAAGCCCTGGTTTTCTTTCATTCCAGTAAACATGGCACCAGTGTCCATTTACCCCCCCCCCCCCCCAAAAAAAAAAAAAACAACAACAAAAAACAAAAAAAAAAAACGCGCAACATAGCGTGGTTAGAAGACTACTTGGGAAGACAATGAAAGCAAACCAGGTTGTTTCGGAAACAGTGCTGCTACACATGACCACTGAACTAAGGTACATACAAGACGTATCTCTTAACCAGACGACCTTTAAGCTTTACGTACTTCACTGCCTTATGAAACTGTACACCACGCAGTAATTAAAGTGTACACACACAGGTCTTACCTCTAGCCTGAAGTGTCACATTATCGGTACTAATTTCGCCGTGGTAGTTTCTGGTAATGGCAAAAACCTGCAGAAGACCAAGAAAATGTGTATCACTAACAGGCACTGAGTATTTTTTTTAGGAGAAGCAGAAAGAGAGTCCTTTGAGAACCGTTTCGGAAGGTTTTGTTGTTTTATCGTTTTGTCTTTTATAAACCAACAACAACAACAACAACTACAACAACAACAACAACACCCGGATCACATTAACTAAGCCTCAGAGTTTCTCATACCGTACAGGTACTCGATTTGCACATTCAAGTATACAATTATCTTTAAAGTTTTCGCAGCTGGATGTGTTGAAGATACAAATAAGTTTCTAACGAGAATGGAACATTCCGTTTTTAAAGATGCTCACGCACATTTTTCCAGCCAAAATATATGATTGACCCATTTAACAATGGCCGTGCGCTCATTGCTACGATAACCAAAAAGAATATCACGAGTGTCTTATTAACTCTAACCTCTTTTACCTTAAAGATACACCCTTCCATGAATTGCCAGAATAGTATTACTTTCGGGCATTCAACAAAAGTGTTCTACTGAACTTCCGCCAAAACCCCATCACATCTGTATGGACAACATAGTACATGTACTCATAGGAATCTGCTTGGGACACGACCAGTTTTATCGCAAACTGTCTCAAAAGACAGCATTCCTTCGGGCGTTAAGACACTACGTAACCACAATTATTCACTCGCGCGGTCTATCTTTGATAATTTTACAGAGGAAGGCAGCCGGTGATAATTAACCGGTTGACCCTCTCTCTCTCTCTCTCTCTCTCTCTCTCTGTGTGTGTGTGTGTGTGTGTGTGTGTGTGTGTGTGTGTGTGTGTGTGTGTGTGTGTGTGTGTGTGTGTGTGTGTGTGTGCACATTATCCCCTGTATAAATCTCCCTTCCCTTCCATGGTCGTGTTTGTACGGTAGATTAGTGTTAATCGAGTCTCACATTGATCTGGTACTCTGTCTCAGCAACAAAACTGCCGGCTTTGATGACAAAACTTCTGCTGCAGTCGGTGTTGTCACTACCAGAAGGTCCAGCTTCCTGAAACGACGAGAATCCTGAGTTCAAAGATGTACGCTTGATAAAATGTCTCACAAAACCCTTTTGATATTGGAGAAGAGTAGAAACCTTCTGTGTCTGTATGTCTGTCTTTCTGTCTAATATATATATATATATATATATATATATATATATGTGTGTGTGTGTGTGTGTGTGTGTGTGTGTGTGTGTGTGTGTGTGTGTGTGTGTGTGTGTGCTCTCACTCACGCCTGTGTTAACGACAGTACTGTTGTAGCCGATGGCCCTGATGGGGCCATTACGTCGACGTTCTTCAGGACAAGCGACAGTCAAGTTCAAATGTTGAGCGGAGTTTGTAGGCTGACTTACGTTGAACGTTTCCAGTTGACCAGGTTCTGAAATAAAATCACGCGACGGCAACGTTTGAGGTATTCCCAGTTGAAAAATAAAATCTCTCTCGTTCACGTGCTAATCTGTAATTCCCAATGGGGACGCAACCCGAATTCCCCTAGCATGTTAAAAAGTAATACCCCAAAATAACAGAAATATTAACAACTGCAGAAGTACAATATGCGAGGTACCAGTCTCTCAATGGTTAAAGGTCCATAGTGTATTTCATGATCACCAGGCTCTACAGAGAAACCAAAAAATGCATGATATCGAGGGTGGGGTGGGGGGGGGGGTGTTTGGGAGTTTAACGTCCTTTTGCACCATGTAAGGGTGATATCAAAGACGGGGCAACGATGAAAAAGCCAGCACAAATAGTGACGTCAAATATTTGGCCCCAGCCGGGATTCGAACTCACGACCCGAGCATTGGAAGTCCAACGCTCTATCATTCGGCCACCCCGGCTCCCCTGCATGATATCGAACTGTTGTAATACAAAGACTGCATCGAATATTTGAAGTCTCTATGTTTGTACGGAGTCCTGAGGAGGAAAACTGCTGCTTACAAAGCTCTCAAACAAACTGATGTTCCTTTTGGCTGCAGCGACTATTATCCCGACTTCGCGGCTTCTAATAGCAAACTAGAGGGGCAAAGCCTCCTTGGCTCACTTGTGAGATGGGTCAAGGTCATTCAAAAGAGTATATTTGTAAAGCTATCACTGTCTATCCTGAAGTAAGATGTCTCTTGTGTTCATAGTTCCTGAAAAAATGGTTAATGGCAACATAACAATTTTCCAAGGACAGCTTGTATCACCTTGACTTTGGGTCAAGGTCATTCAAATGAGATCTGTAAGTAAAGAGCTCATCAATGACTATCTTTATGCCATGTTTGATAGCTCTAGTTTTTGCAGCTTCTGTACAAATGGTAATGTAAAATTCACAACAGACAGCTGTATTGACCTTGACCTTGAGTCAAGGTCATTCAAAAGGCTATGTCTGCATAGGCCTCATTGCTGCCTATCATTGTGCCTTGTTTGGTGCCTCTGCTATTTGTTGTTTCCAAGAAAATGCTAACGTTAAGGTCTCCGCAAAACAATTTGAGTGGCCTTGACCTTGACTCAAGGAAATTGAATACAAGTATGCCAGTACACGCTTTGTCAATGTCTATCATCATGCAAAGTTTGATGCCTCTGGTGTCCCTAGATTTTGAGAAAATGGCAATTGTAAATTTCCAGTGAGACAGATTTAGTGACCTTGACCTTCAGTCAAGGTCATTCAAACGGTATGTCTTGGAAGGTCTTACTGCTGTCTATCAGCAAACCAGGTTTGATGCTTCTACCATTTATTGTTTCTGAGAAAATGCCAATGTTAAGGTTTTGGAAGCATTTCCGCAAAAAGCTTGTATGGCCTTGACCTTGACTCAAAGACACTGAATACAGGTATGTCAGTAAAGTTGTTGTCAATGTCCATCATCCTGCAAAGTTTGATGTCTCTGGCTTTTCTGGATTCTGAGAAAATGCCAATGTAAAATTTCCAAACAGACAGCTTTGGTGACCTTGACCTTGGATCAATATGGTATGTTTTGAAAGGTCTTACGGCTGTCTATCAGCACGCCAAGTTAGGTGTCTCTGCTATTCATTGTTTCTGAGAAAATGCCAATGTTAAGGTTTTGGAAGGTTTCCGCTAAAGAGCTTTTATGGCCTTGACCTTGACTCAAAGTCACTGAATACAGGTATGTCAGTAAAGGTGTTGTCAATGTCTATCATCATGCAAAGTTTGACGTCTCTGGCTTTTCTAGATTCTGAGAAAATGCCAATGAAATCTAGCAAACAGACAGCTTTAGTGGCCTTGACCTTGGGTCAAGGTCAATCAATATGGTATGTTTTGAAAGGTCTCATGGCTGTCTATCAGCAGGCCAAGTTTGGTGCCTCTGCTGTTTGTAGATTCTGAGAAAAAGCCATTGTTAAGGTTTACTGTGGACACACAGACAGACAGACAGACAGACAGACAGACACACAGACAGACGACGGAGGGCTATTACATAGACTCACTTTGTTACACAAGTGAGCAAAAAATCAGCAAGTATCCTCTGCCAGATGATCTGCGTGAGAGTGACGTCAAATGTTTAGTTCACAGATAAAATCGTGACTGCCTTTGACAGAACTGACGTCATTTCTCTCTCTCTCTTTCTCTCTCTCTCTCTCTCGCGCGCGCGCGAAATATGTAACATGACCGATTTCTTTAAATGGGCGATAACTCTTCTAAAAATGCGGCAAGAGAAAAATCATGCAAAGTCGGCCAGGAGAATGTCATTTTCCATCTCATCTCAAAGTAAAAGCCCGTCACTGAGTTTAGGGCATAGCTACAGTTACCTCGGCACACACACACACACACACACACACACACACACACACACACACACACACACACACACACACACACACACACACACGCACGTCACTTTCGCCAAAAAGAACACAGCTGAGCTCAGCTGCACGTAATATGTCTATGACGCAGATTTCGTTACGTCACTGTGTGCGTGAAAGTATGTATTGTCTGGAGAAACGTCACAGTCTTGTATTTTAATCACTGAAACTTGTTGCTGCGCGCAGCAAAATCTGCCCCATCCCATAAAGTTGTTTCTCTACAACAGCATGAAATCTGGAGAAACAACTTTATGGGATGGGTCCCGTCCTCCTTGTTTTACGTAAAGAGGGAGGCTGGAGATTATTTTTCTGATTTTAACTGCTGAATATTGACACTCTAATTTTCAGTGAGCGTGCCTTGAAGTTGTATTTTGGCCATTTTTTTTCCTGTGAGTAGATTAATTTACTGTGAACTTTTTTTTTTCAAGTATGCGAATCAGTTCTACACCACAACTGATTTTCCACAATACTATCTAAAAGCTGAGAATCAGTACAGAAATCTA
>JACVVK020000582.1:177500-200000 GCA_018292915.2 Batillaria attramentaria
GGAAAGGCGCCCTATAATTATTATTATTATTATTATTATTCCTTCAACAAGAACAAGATAAACCTTCAATCCTGAAAAGTGAAATCAAGAAAAAGAGGAGCACCACAATCAAGACAGAACAACGAAGTCTATTGTCCTAACCTTCCTGTTTGGTCTCTGCTTGCCTATCTGTTTTAATTCCAGATCCCTTCTGGTTGAAAGCGATGACATGCACGTCGTACATAACATCCGGCAACAGACCAGTAATGCTGACGTCAAGAACATGAGACATGTTGTCCAGCTCAGCCAGGGTCTTGGTAATGACAGTGAGGTCCTGGTCACAGTCTGATGTGTTGGGTCTCTGAAGACGTAAAGGTAACAATACAAGTATTTATCCAGTCACAGATAACAAATAACAACAACGTTAGTAGCAGCATCAAGAAAGCAAGCAACCGGATCAACAGAAAGCCAAAAGAACCGGAAAAGTAACAAATTATCCAACCCAATAAGACAAATAAAGAAATATATAAATGGATTCATTTATTTAAAAAAAAATATATATATATATATTATATTATATAAACTAGTTAATTCTAGAAACATGATATTCATTTCCCTCAAGGAAATACGTAAAAAAAATCAAACATATCAATAGTTAACATGTCATGCACTAACAAATATCATAAGTTACGTATTTTCAGTATCAAACTTCAGAAAGGAGAAATTCCGTGTAACAGTTTAGAAATACGAACACGGTAAGGCCACAGACAGACATACACACACAAGAGAGAGAGAGAGAGAGAGAGAGAGAGAGAGAGACACACACAGAGAGAGAGAGAGAGAGAGAGAGAGAGAGAGAGGGGTGGGGGGTGGGGGTGTTAATTACCAGTTTTGTTTCGTCATACGTGCAGTCCGAGCAGTTGATGCTGACGCCAGTAACACAATCTGACGGAGTGCTCTCCCTGTTGACTCTCACTGTATAACCTTTGATCACACCGTTTGGTGTTCCAGGTTTTTGCCACGTCACCCTAATCCACCGACTACCTGTGTCTGACACATTCAGCTGAGACACCTCGCCAGCGGCTGAGAAATTAAAAGCCGATTGAACAAAAACGAAATATCTATCGCAAATTACATAAAACGTATACTCGAATAACATCATGTTAATATTCAAACTGAAGTACAGAGGAAAGCCACATGAGGAAGGGCCGACTGAAATACGTTCCAAACGCTGGTGTACACAGTGAACAGTGTCGACCACGCGTGTTTATCAATGTGGTAATCTGATATTACGATTTGGTATAATCATTAGATGTGAAACTATGCTTTGTCTTAATCTAAACTCTCCGGCTCATTCAAGAATTCTATTGTGAAATAATAATACAAAGAAACACAAACGTTTGCTTCGTGGGAAACAACAACAACCAAACAAAAATGTAGACAAATAGGCAACGCCCAAACGATTAATGTACATGGACATAATCATCATAGATTATTTATCTACTTACGCTCTGCTTCAACACGAAATTTGTCTGTCTGGGGGTTACTGGGTATCCCGTTACTGTTCGCTATCATTGTGACATCGTATGACTTGTCAGGAATTAAATTCGTGAAAGTGGCATAGACCGCAGTAGGTGTCACTCTAATAGTCCCAGATATAGGTGATCCTGTTCCTTCCTGTGTGACATTCACTGTGTAGCTGTCCACATTGCCATCTGACTTGTCAAACTGTATTGTGACGTCACGACCATCATGCTGGGTACTGTTGACTCCCTGGTATGTATTCTGGAGCAACTTCCCGGGTATGGCTGGTTCTACAAATAGACAATCATATGGCTGCGTGGAAATGCTCTCTCTCTCTCTCTCTCTCTCTCTCTCTCTCTCTCTCTCTCAAGACAGTAGCTATAAGAACCTTCACGTATTATCTAAACTGAAAATCTATAATGACTGTGACCGGCCATCGCAAACTGTTCTTTTCTGCCCATGTTAAACCCATATAGATTATGTTTCTAATGTATGGGATAGCTATAGTCAAGTTCACTTATCTAAACTCAGCTCCTTACATAGAAGATCAATGAAACAGGTTCACCCTCATTCCACCATTCCAACGGACGAAAGATTCAAACAGCTTGGAATTCTGTCTCTGCGCAGTCAACATATTCTGAACAAATGTCTACTTGTACATGGAACATGCCCCGTCATACCTTAAATCACTCATTAAAAAACCGAAACATGCCATTAGAGGAGCGATAAATGGTTGTATGCCACTCCCATTCCCTCGGATACACATATATAAAATGAGTTTTGCTTTCTCTGGGTCTGCAGTCTGGAATTCACTACACCAAATCTAAAAATAATTCCGTCACGCTCCGCTTTCAGAAATTCAATTCAGACGTTTGCATCACGTAAATGAGAAAGTTTCTTCTGCGCATCCCTTTGGTGTCAAATCTGAATAACCATGCTAGATGTGTGTGTGTGTGTGTGTGTGTGTGTGTGTGTGTGTGTGTGTGTGTGTGTATGCGCGTGTGTGTGCGTGCATATGTGTGTGTGTGTGTGTGTGTGTGTGTGTGTGTGTGTGTGTGAGAGAGAGAGAGAGAGAGAGAGAGAGAGAGAGAGAGAGAGAGAGAGAATTCAGACTAAAATTGTTTAGTTCGATAATATTATTTTGTGCTTACGAAATACAAGCTAATAATGCTAATAACATGACTTACTAGTGTAGAATGCCACGGACTCTGAGGTGACGCTGACAGTCTGTGTCCCGTAGCCCGGATCCTGTATTCTCCGCGTACTGACAGTGAGATAGTAGCGAGTACCGGGCGTCCTGTTGTCAAAGCTGGCTGTCAGATTAGTACTCCACGTCGTCGTGCTGTCGTCATCTAGAGAGGCCTTGTAGTCCACCTGGAGTTCTGTCTGTGGTTTGTTCCATGTAGCGGTGATGGACGTTGTTTCGTAAGCAGTACCAGCCGGCTTTCGGATTGTGTTTCTATCAACCTTCAGTGTAATGACTGAACACACACACACACACACACACACACACACACACACACACACACACACACACACACACACACACGCACGCACGCACGCACACGCACACACACACACACACGCGCACACGCACGCACACACACACACACACACACACACACACACACACACACACACACACACACACGCACGCACGCACGCACGCACGCACGCACGCACGCACGCACAAAAATTAAACCACTGCAAGATCAAATTGTTTACAGCAACGTCGATGTCTCAAGTACAGAGCTGGACATCCGTAACATTATGTTAAACCTCCCGGCCCTAACACTGGAAAGTGATACAACGTGGGCTTGAGCAGTGAAAATAAAAGGAGGGGGGGGAGGAATCTTTGCCAATAATATGCTCTAAAACCGGACGAATCGATTAGCGCTTGTACAGGGGAAAATACCATTTAAAAGAGACGGGTACGCTCCGCACACTTGTCTTTCTTCTTTCTTCACGTTCAAGTTGTCACATAATTATGCCTCTGATTATTAGTTTCTTTTTGTAATTTAAGTTTTGTTTTTGTTAGTGTGCAGTAGTGGATATGTTTCCAAGATCTTTGATACAAGTGAAGTGCGGAAATGGACAGCCGGACGAATTGTGTGTAACACACATCTTTATAAATAAGCTGCACGGTGTTTTTGCTTGCATCCTCGGCCTGTTTCACTTACCGTTCTTGCACGTGTTACCATCTCTATAGTGGTTGTCTGGACACAGGCAATGCGCGTTACCGTCTCCAGGATCCGAACACGGGTAGATGCTGAGACACTCGTTGCTTTGTGATAAGGTGCACGTGGAACCATAGTTACGTCCTGCAGACATGAACACATTAACAAAGTACCGTTCTCTGAAAAATATAAGATTAGTTAAGTATATATAATACAACTAACAACACTATGTTTCGGTAGCCTGATTGTCGAAAACGGTATTAGAACCTAGCAGGGCCAGCTAGCACATACTCTTAGGAAAGACTATAAAACATTCGCTGCTCTGACTGAAAATGATCAAGACACAATAGTATTGTTAATGTATCATTATTCCTCACTGCGGCTAGTGAACTTTGCAAAATTGAGCTCCTTCAGATATTCACAGTGAATGTTTACCGGGACGTTTGAGTGATAAAGTGTTCAGAACTCACTGCATTTGCTGTCGGAACTGTCACACGTTGTATTCGTCTTACAGTGATCTGAGCTGACATTGCAGGCCTGATTGAAATTCACCTCTGAAAAGAAAGTCAAGCACAATGTCAGCACATTGCTGTACGAACGAAACTTCGAAAATAATCGTTTCGGCCCTGGACACATCGGCGACATTTCTGTTCGACGTATTCATGGTCTACATGAAAGGAAATGAAAAATGAAACAATGATGGTAGTCTTTTAAAGTTAATACGCATAGTACACCTATCTCAGTTTCCGGAGTGTGAATCAATAGCAGAATACATCTTTAGTGGAAGATGTGTGCCAAAGTCGAATCAAAGTTGAACATGTTCGATAAACGCTTCAGTTTTTGGGTGCCATCCTATCAGTACCGCAATACACAACAAAAACGTTGTATGACAAGGTCAGCAGTCAAAAGCATTGAGGGGTGGGTGAAGTGGGTTTGTGGATGAATAGTAGAAATGGGTTTGTGAATGAATAGTAGAAATGGGTTTGTGCATGAATAGTAGAAATGGGTTTGTGCTTTAATAGTAGAAATGGGTTTGTGCATGAATAGTAGAAATGGGTTTGTGCATGAATAGTAGAAATGGGTTTGTGCTTTAATAGTAGAAATGGATTTGTGCATGAATAGTAAAAAATTTAATGAGTTTGTGCATGAATAGTAGAAATGAGTTTGTGCATGAATAGTAGAAATGAGTTTGAGCATGAATAGCAGAAATGGCTTTGTGGATGAATAGTAGAAATGAGTTTGTGCATGAATAGTAGAAATGAAATGAGTTTATGCATGAATAGTAGAAATGGGTTTGTGCATGAATAGTAGAAATGGGTTTGTGCATGAATACAGTAAACTCCGGTTATAGCGGCCACTTTGGTGTCGTTCTATCCGATGTCTGGTATAACCAAAACATCGGATATAGCGGCAACTTTCGTCCTGGTGGACGTTAAATCCGATGTCTCCGTATATAACGGAAATTTTCCGGTATAGCCGATGTTTCCGTACATAAGGGACATTTTCCGGATTGAAGACATTTCCTCTCTCTCTCTCTGTGCGCGCGCGCGCGTCCGTGCGTGTGTATCTTTTAGTATTTACAAGATAATTTAAATCAAATTTGTAAACAACTATTGAACTGACATTGATCAACCAATGAGATAAAATAAAATAAATTTCACTGTAAAACGTTGTTATAATCGCGCGCGCGCGCGCGCGCGCGCACACACACACACACACACACACACACACACACACACACACACACACACCAAACCAACAGACCATGCGTGGTTGTTTTAAATCATTTTTCGCGCTTTTGTTTATGACAAGTGCCAGGCGAAAGCTAAATCAAAACCGAAACTTGACCTGAAGCTAACGCGAGCAATTTTCCTAGAATTAGGTCATCGTTTCTCTAGGTCATGCAGCAGTCCGTGTTCGTGCCTTGTCGCACGCGCGCTGCGTCCGTTATAAGCGGAGGTGGGACACATGACCGGAATAGTCGCGTCCGGTATAACGGGACGCGGGAAGACGGGAATAAGGCACAAAATGGGTTTGTGCATGAATAGCAGAAATGGGTTTGTGCATGAATGGCAGAGCCTTGAGACAAGAAGGATGGGGGTACAGTCAAATCCGCTTATAAGAGCCTCGTAGGGACATGCATTACTGTGTTTTTATAAGCGAGGTCCCTTGTAAGCCAGAAATCGGTTATAAGGTCGTATAATTATGGAAGTGTGTGTTCTTATAACCGAAAGAGGAAGAAAATAGCAAGGAGAAGATGGCATGATATTTCTCATATTTCTCTTCCCTCTCTTTTTTTCCTTTCAGCCTCTTTCTTCTAGCTAGACACACATTATTATAAAATTTATTTGCAGAATATTGGTATTATTTCCCCGAAAGGGGACAAAAAGTACTAAAAAATACAAATAAAAAAAATTATTTAATAATAATTTTGGACAAAGACAAAAAATATCTGGTTTATGATTATATCCCCTATCAGAAATGATATAGTCAGAGTTGTATTTCTTGAGAGAGAGAGAGAGAGAGAGAGAGAGAGAGAGAGAGAGAGAGAGAGAGATATTATTCTTCCAAACTGTCTTTTGGACTGTAATGAGACAAACATGAAAGTAATACGCAAATTAAACAGACGTGTATGATTTTCAAGCGTCAGAGAAAGCTTTAGAGAGGGCAGGGAGCAGGGGAAGCAGAGGAGTATAGGAAAGAAAAGTCGGTATGTACTTCCCTATCTACACAAAAATTTAGTTCACGTGCAGTCAAACCTGTTTATCTACACAAAACTTTAAATAACGTGCGGTCAAATTCTGACAAAATGACTAAACAAATATTTCAAATCGGCTTTTTATTTGGCACTATCAATCATAAAGGAAACACAAATATTTTACATTTGCGCTTATAGTTCCATAAAAGACCGTCAGCCAAAAGAAAACATTAAAAAAATGCTTTTCATGCAAAAGTTTCATGCAAAAAAAGTGAGGAGAAACAAACTGAGGACGAACATGTTCTTTTGCTAAAGAAAAATTAATAATGGATTTTCGGCTGTTTCTATTCACTCAGATTCAGCAGAAAACAACTAAAATCATAAACCAAATATTCTTATTGCTCAATCCTAAATCTTGGAAGCTTTTGGAAGTGAATTGACATAAAGAACACACACACACACACACACACACACACACACACACACACACACACACACACACACACACACACACACACACACACACGGGCTCATGCTAGAGCACCATGCTTCCCATCTCAGTAATACCAATCTGGAGTGGTTAACTTTACTTGTTGGAGTTCAGATGCAAAATGCCATGAACAGCACTTCACTGTACACAAACTACCCGTTCAAAATGACCGCAAAGGTTTCGCAAATACACGCTGTCCTGGCTGATCTCAACTCTAGGAATTGAGAACAGTGGCATGTGCGGTATCCATTCTCTAGTGGTGGCACTCATAGCTGTATACACAACAATGGTAGTTTGAAGCAATGTTGCTGCTGCATAGATTTCTGCGTCTGAGCGAGAGAGCTTTTCTCTTCCTTTCTGCCATGTTTCTTGCAAGTGATGTACACAAACCGAAAACGAAACCGTTCCCTTTCCCCAAAAAGAAAGCCCACTTCCTGGAAACGATAACTTCCACTTTCGATTTCTAAACCTGCTTATAAGAACCTGAGTTAGGCCTAGTTACCTGTAGGCGAGCAAAAGTTTTTATATCCGAGGGAAGGTCGTGTGGGGAACAAGCAAGTGTGGTTCCTATAGGCGAAGGTTCTAATCTTATGCGAGTTTTTATAAGTAATCACTAAGAACAACTTTGGCAGGGACATTTCTTAGGGGGTCCTTATAAGAGAAGTCCTACTAAGCGACGTCCTGTTAAGCGGATTCGACTGTACTATCATAACGGATAATAAGGTAAAACTGTTTATGCCGTTCTGCCGTTTAAGAACGTGGCATATCATGTAAGGCTCGGGATACTCACTACAAGTGTTTCCTTCACACACAGCGGTAGTCACACAGGTGCCCGGTGTCCCATTCTGACAGCCAACCTTACCGGCAGGTATCCCTGTGTGCCGAATGAAAACGCTCCATTATATGCAACCAAAGGTATGGTCAAATACATAGAGTAGTAACTCTATTGAGATGACAGAAATGATAGAACTGAGTATAGAGGTGACAGCCCCTTTTGAGAAAAACAGACATTTAAGTCAATATTCCCTTCACAATTCCAAGACTACGAAAACATCGTTTTACTCGTGAAGAATGACCAAAATCAGTTTAAGTTCCTTGTAATCAACACTTAAACTAAAACTATATATGATAAACTGAATACCATTCCTTGTACAGTGTATAACAAGATGGCCACCAGCCCATTCAATGGCCTGCTGTAGTCACAGTCGTAGTCGTTGTGTCATGTATGCAGCCCGCGCGCACACGAACGCAAGCTCTCTGACATGAAGCATGCTGACATAAAGAAAGTACTGGAAACCCTTTCCGTGCCTCTATGCACTCGCAAAACCCCAAACACATGTGTCGTGTAACCTCGCCTAGCTGGTTGACGTCACAAACTTTTTGACGTATGCGAGGTTCTACATGGATGAATGAATTCTTGTAATAAAGTCGTTCCCCTTTGACAGAGTTACTTCCCGCAGACCTGACTGACAGAAGATTGCTTACTGGTATCGTAGAAGAGACCCTCTCTCTCTCTCTCTCTCTCCTTAGACGCACGCACGCACGCACGCACGCACGCACGCACGCACGCACGCACGCACACACACACACACACACACACACACACACATTCTCCGCGCATATTCTGTTCATAAAGTCAATCAAACATGACGCTCTTACTTTACGTCAGTGCGCGTGCGTCTCTTCTTCGATGTGTGTGAGGTGTGTGGCTTGTGGAGGAAATGTGCTTTGAGTACAAAGTTTCGAGTCAACTGACGATAACGGCTGCAGGGAATTTTTCTAATGTATATATCGTGAGCGGCTAAAATCACCAAGATCTGTTAGACGTTTCAGCGGTAGGATGGTAGCCCCCCCCCCCCCCTCCAATGTGGCTTGTAGCCAATAATTATAGGGCAAGGCGGACTTGTCCAATGGCATACAAAGCACACACCTCCTAGATCTAGGGAGCGCTCTCAGCTTTACTTACTTCCCCCATATATATATATATATAGAGAGATATTTTTTTAATGGCACCCCAGACACATTAGCTATAATTATATAGTAGGAGCGATTTTGAGATCTAAAATGGGTTCTCCAGCACTTTCATGAGGTATGGGTTTCGTCAAAACTATAACCTCCAAAATTCACCCTGTTTAGAGTCCGTATTTATACTATCTATTTAAAAAAAATGGAGTGATTTAGATAAATATTACGCCTTTAAACGCCAGAAAGCCAACTTTTCTAAAAAGGGGGATAACTCGCAAATCGTGTGTGCAATCCTATCTGGATCGGGCCCTCTATTCTATAATCTTGATTTATTAAGAAACCCAAAATTTGAAATTGATCGGCTCAGTATTTTCGGAGATACAGGCATCTGAACTGGGTTCACATGCAATGTCAACTGAGGTACGGTTTACGTGAAAACTATAACAGTGACTATTTCCTACTAGTCAGCCTGTTCAGAATCCGTATTCATGCTATCTACTGCCAAAAATTGAGTGATTTAAATAAATATTACGCCTGTGAACGACAGACAACCAACCTGTCTCAAAAGGGCGATAACTCCCAAATCACTTAAGCAATCACCACACGCTCGATTGCTCTAATGTAACATTTTAAAATATTCGGATACACCAAATTTGAAGCCATTCGGTTGAGTATTTTCGGAGAAACAGGCCTGGACACAATTCACACACACACACACACACACACACACACACACACACACACACACACACACACACACACAGACGGCACTCACTAAAGAGGAGAAGCGCGTTCGGCGCACCATACAGCATCGATGACGCACGTTTTCTTACGCCCCTGTCAGAGTTACACTTGCATAATAGTCTCTGCGGGAGATCGGCAGTGACGTGCGTTTGTACCACAGATGCTTGCCCATGAACGTGGAAAATTTAGCCCGTCCTATGATACTGTCTCCATTACCATGGAAACAACATAAAAACTAAATGTCGTATGTACTCACTACACTTGCTGGCAGCACCGTCACACACTGTTTCATTTCGACAGTTGTCGGGATTGACTGTACACCTCTGACCGTAATTCAGTTCTGGAGGGAAAAAAAAAAAAAAAAAAAACCGACGGCAATGAGCAGTCAGATCGTGCTGCATAACATAGGTGCGTATCAACTGTTTTGAAGCATTGCAGAGAACAACCATTCCCGCACTGGAAAAGGCAAACAAGTTACGCTCATAAAAGGGATAAAGATTTCTGTGTGTCACTTGAATGCTATGTCGTGAAAATCATTAAAAGTCGGTTACAGGAATCAAGGACAAAGATGCATGCATCTTGCAGCTGTTCTCTAAACCGCGCTATAAAGCGACATTTCCACGGAAATCAAAAGGTTAGTTTCGTCGCCAAACGCCGAAAGAACGATTTACGCGGGAAACTGAGCACACTGATCTTAAATGATTGTTCTCAAAGCTGTATTTGTTGATTTTGATTTTGTTCACTGGGAGGATCTCACACGCACGCTCGCAGAAACACACACACACACGCACGCACGCACGCACGCACACACACACACACACACACACACACACACACACACACACACACACACACACACACACACACAACTTTTCCATAGCGAAGAAATGACGACTACTAACTACACGTGTCACTCTGACACAAAGCGCCGCTGACACACGTAACTGACACTGCATGGCAACCACTGACTCCGACCCGCATTTCTGGAAACAATACAACATTCATTTTTCAAGGTTATATCTTATAATTATATACATGAACCAAGGTCAAGGTCACTAAAGCTGTCTGTTTGGAAATTTTACATTGGCATTTTCTCAGAATTTAGAAAAACCAGAGACATCAAACTAAGCATGGCGATGGATAGTGACAACACCTTTACTGACATACCTGTATTAAGTGACTTTGAATCAAGGTCAAGGCCATACAAGCTGTTTTGCGGAAAACCTTCCAAAACCTTAACATTGGCATTTTCTCAGAAACAATGAACAGCAGAGGCACCAAACTTGGCAAGCTGATAGACAGCCATAAGACCTTTTAAAACATACCATAATGACTGACCTTGACCTAAGGTCAAGGTCACTAAAGCTGTCTGTTTGGAAATTTTACATTAGCATTTTCTCAGCATTTAGAAAAGCCAGAGACATCAAACTTAGCATGGCGATGGATAGTGACAACATCTTTACTGTCATACCTGTATTAAGTGACTTTGAATCAAGGTCAAGGCCATACAAGCTGTTTTGTGGAAAACCTTCCAAAACCTTAACATTGGCATTTTCTCAGAAACAATGAACAGCAGAGGCACCAAACCTGGCAAGCTGATAGACAGCCATAAGACCTTTCAAATCATACCATAATGACTGACCTTGACCTAAGGTCAGGGTCACTAAAGCTGTCTGTTTGGAAATTTTACATTGGCATTTTCTCAGAATCTAGAAAAGCCAGAGACATCAAACTTTGCATGATGATAGACACTAACAACACATTTACTGTCATACCTGTATTAAGTGACTTTGAATAAAGGTCAAGGCCATACAAGCTGTTTTGTGGAAAACCTTCCAAAACCTTAACATTGGCATTTTCTCAGAAACAATAAACATCAGAAGCACCAAACCTGGCTTGCTGATAAACAGCAGCAAGACCTTTCAAGACTTACTATTTTGAATGACCTTGACTGAAGGTCAAGGTCGTCAAAGCTGTGTAATTGGAAATTTAAAATTGCCATTTTCTCAGAATGTAGGGGTACCAGAGGCATCAAACTTTGCATGGCATGATAGACACTGACAAAACCTGTACTGGCATAACCTGTACTGGCATACTTGTATTCAATTTCCTTGGGTCAAGGTCAAGGCCATTCAAGATGTTTTGTGGAGACTTTAACGTTAGCATTTCCTTGGAAACAACAAACAGCAGCAAGGCACAATGATAGGCAGCAAAGAGACCTATGCAGACATACCCATTTGAGTGACCTTGACTCAAGGTCAAGGTCATTACAGCTGTCTGTTGTGAAATTTTACATTACCATTTGTACAGAAACTACAAAAATTAGAGTTATCAAATTTGGCATAATGATAGTCACTGATAAGCTCTTCACTTACAGATCTCATTTGAATGACCTTGACCCAAGGTCAAGGTCATAGAAGCTGTCCTGGGAAAACTGTTATGTTGCCATTTGCCGTTTTCTTAGGCACTATAAACACAAAGCACGACCTTATTTCGTGATAGCTAGTGATAAGAGCTTTAGAAACAAACTCTTTTTAATGACCTTGACCCATCTTACAAGTGAGCCAAGGAGGCTTTGCTCCTCTAGTTTGACGATGTTGTGGTGGCCACATCAAGTGGTCCTAACAAGTTGTTATAAGGTATACGTATGGTAGAGTAGGCTTTTCAGTCCCCAGGCGCCGTGGGGAGCCGGGGTGGCCGAATGGTATAGCGTTGGACTTCTAATGCTCGGGTCGTGCGTTCGTATCCCGGCTGGAGCCAAATATTTGTGCTGGCATTTTCATCGTTACCCCGTCTTTGATATCACCAGAATGTGGTGGAAAAGGACGTTAATCCCCTCCCCCCCCACCCCCCCCCCCACCCCCCAAGACGCCGTAGATCTGGAAGATGAAGCAGTGAAAACCTCCCGCCAGGAGAAGTGCCATCCGCTCTACCAGTTAAATCGGCTGACCGGCAGGGGTGGGGTGGGGGGGGGGGGGGGGGTCCGAGGGACGGTGGCCAGTCACCACCGGTTTTCCGGAGCATACGCACAAATTTGATGACCTAGAGCGGTCATCAATACGCCACATGCTGTCCAATGAAGCCACAAACCTTCCCGTATGTGTCATTAACTCGTGCACCAAACCAATGATCCGCGTGACTGGGGTTAATGTGCCGTGGACTATCAGCGTCGCGCTTGGCATGATAGGACCCAATCCCCAATGACATGCAGACGACGCATTGTAGACCACATGTTTCGCTATTTCAGTGCCTAAAGCAGTAATGGGCAACAATCTTGTCAGGATTTATAAAAGCATGTAGAATAAGATGTACAACTTTTTCATGAAGGCAGTACGCCTGTCTAGATCTAAATGTTACTTCTTGTTGTTGTTGTGTTTGGTTGGTTGGTTTTTGGTGATAATCTGTATAGCAAGCTGTCTTTAAAATTATCACAAACAGCGTAAGGATTTTAGACGTAGAACATAGTAAGACATTTGGTAGTATCTTTAGGTACTCTAACTCTTCCTTTTTCCAGACTACACTGATATTGGATCGGCATCGGGTTTATCGTTTATTGAAAAAATACGCTGGATGGCAATGGATCCCATGATTCCTTTCGCTCTACTCAACGGCCACAGCGAAACCAACGACCAGGCATCGTAAACGAGTCAGCACGTGATTTTGATTCAACATTGCAGGAAAAATCTCCAGCCAAATTCCTGCCCACCCAGGGATTCGAACTTTGTACCTCAGGATCCACACGTCGGACACCTTAACCACTGGGCCAAACCCCCTTATGCTACAAACTACATGTACTTCAAGCTGCTTATTTCAGTACGACTCACGATCATGTACCTTCGTACCACCACTAGTGAGGTGATGGCTGTAAATATTGTTGTGCTAGTGATGGGATCCTTGCCAGAAGAAATGTAAATGTAGCAGACAATACAAATATTGTGTAACCTCGCCATACTTACTGCAAGTACCACCGTCACACGTTGTTTCACTTCGACACTGACCGGCACTAGTGCACTGCTCGCCGTAAGTCAATTCTGGTGAACACGAGAGAGTGTTAGTCACAGTGGGTTAGGTAATAAATACCCCGTGAACATTTCAATCCCCTGCCACGATAACATGCAATTAAAAATTCAACAAAAAAGGTAGAGCACAAAAAATGGTGACTTCAGAAACAAGAAAATGAAAAAGAAAATGAAATAGCAAAGCAACAAAGATGTAAACCTGAATAACGAGGCACAGAATTCAGAAAACAATGAAAACATTCTGCCGGAACGTACTACAAGTGTTCCCCTGACACACGGCGTTCCCCCCACAGCTGCCTGTAGAACCGCTAGCACATCCGGTCTCATCAACAGGTATCTCTGTAGGAGACAATAATGGTTGACATCAGTTTTTGCATAGGCCAGATACACAAAACGATCTGTACGTGACAGCTTACAGTTACAGACACGATCTACGTCTCTTTCTTTACAGAAAGAATAACTACTTTAACTGACGAAATAGTGTCGAATGTAGATGACACTGCACCACCAATTCAGTCTAACAAACTGATCCCAGACAGTGTCAAATGCGTGTCGTACACACTCAATTCCGTCTTCTACTCATGAGCCTAGTTACGAGCAGTCAGCACAATTCACCCGTAGAGGGTATTAATGCACCCCAGTCATTTGCAGGCGAAGTAAACGTATTAGCTCCAAACATGGAGCGATTCCAACGCCAGTGAGCGGGGGGAAAAAAAAAAAGGGGGGGGGGGGGGCGGGGGGGACAAATGAACCTTGATTTTCTGTCTTGCGAGTTGAAATCACGTGACTGCTTACTTCAAATCTATCAAATATATGTCCATCAGACACATACATGCATTTTAATATCCGTTGTAATTTGCAACCGTTTCTTTTTCCGGAAACAGAACTTTCGATGACAATAGCGTGGAAAGATCACGAGAGTTGACCAGGCAGCACACCGTAAAGGTGAACTATCAACTGCGCGCTATTTGACAATGCAGGATGCAAAATACACAATAACGTACAACACTGTAGCATTTGCAGCATTTAGAAAATTACATGCTCTGTATTCAGTTCTACACTGACTGAGATTTGTCTGATTGTTCCGCTTCTCTGACGGAAGAGACGCCGAAAAAAGTAAACCTACAGGAAGGACTGTTAAGGATTTGTGTGTGCAAACGGTGAAGAAACGGAGTAAAACAGTTCGTATTATACTCACTGCAGTGTCCATCGTAACATTGTGTCCCATTCCTACAGTGGTCAGGGGTAGTACTACAAGTCTGGTCATAATCCAGCTCTGGTGACAGAGGACACAATGATTAATATCAATCACTATTAACATTAAAAATGATTATACTACAATTTACAGTTAAATGGTTACCCTGCTAAACAAACTGCCACACTGAAGAAATTGGCTTGACAGAAAAACGCGAAACAGACTTACTACAAGTGTTCCCTTCACATATGGCGTTGTCCCCACAACTGCCGGTAGAACCACCACATCCCATGCCACCAGCAGGTATCTCTGTGTAGACAGTTCAACATCTCAGTTACTAATAGAAGTCAGCAGGAAAAAAAAAAAAAAAAAAAAAACATTCGCCGTTCCACAAAACACAATAATCAATTGAAGCGGAAACGAAAGTGGAGAATCCGTATTAGTTCTGTTCTTCAGCTCGCATGTATATTAATAACGATGTTGTTGGTACCTGTATACAACTATAAATGTTATCCGCCGACCAACGCGACTGCACGTGCACGGTGGATTCAACTCGTGGCGCTAGTGGGAAGTAATTAAGTCATCTGAGTAACATAAACAAAATGTGCACCTCAATTTTCACCACGACCACGACCGCCATATCATCTTAGGTTCATCTTTTTATCAAAATTTAAAACGTTCAACCTACACAAGATTTCAGTGTAGTCGAAACTAACTTATCTGCCCAAAACACGCCCATGCGGCAAGAAAACACATAACACTCACTGCACTGTCCCTTGTAACACTCCGTCCCACTTCTACAGTGATCCGGGCTGCTGGTGCAGCTCTCGTCGTAATTCAGTTCTGATGACAACGGACGAGCAATGTTGTTATAATACCAGACACTACTACAAACTAATACTTAAACCATCAACTGTATCATCAACTACCGGATGTTTCCCACGAGCCTTTCTAGTAGTCATAACTCACATCTCTGCAGTAAACGCCCCCGCCCCCCCCCCCCCCCCCAACAGAGAGAGAGAGAGGGAGACACAGAGAGAGAGGGAGAGAGAGAGAGGGGGGGGGGGGCTGTAGAAGTCAAATTCTTTTTGCCATTAGCCCTTTCGAGCATACAAGCACACATGCTAAAATTATTTTCATAATAAATTTAAACACAAAAGGACACCACATAACAGGTTCTGTCCTATTTTATTTCATGTGGCCATAGTTCGTTAACTATTTCCTGAGACACTCTTCACACACACACACACACACACACACACACACACACACACACACACACACACACACACACACACACACACATGAGCTAACAAACAGACTGTATACTTACTACAAGTGTCCCCCTCACACACGGCGCTCGACACACAGCTGCCTGTAGTACTCTGACATCCTGTGCTGCCCGCCGGAATTTCTGAAGTAAACCGTGCAACAAATAAATGAAAAAATCGTCAAAATAACGGCCCACGATTGAAAACGTCAGTTATCCACAATATGTACACAACGCCAGCTGGGATACCTGTAGTATTAAACAGCGCAATTTTTTAAAAAAATACTCGAAAGGGACAGCGCAAGATTCTTTTTTTTTTTTTTTGGGGGGGGGGGGGGATGGGGGGCACTTCCAGCGCCGCCACGCACACGCCGCTCAATTTGCGAACTGCAAAACCACGCTATGCGCATTTGCAGTCAAACTCTGAATAAACCAAGAAACCGAGAATATTCAGATTTTTCTGCATTATGTTTAATAGACTGCACTCCATTTTTGCTTCAGAAAATGCTTTCATAACTATTATCGATTTATATATATATATATATATATATATATATATATATATATATATATATATATATATATATATAATTAAATGGTAGTAGATTTTTGTTTTTATTCCGTGAGTTTGGACGTTGACGTTATTGTAAAACCAGTTTTACTGGCAGAAAGTCGGAGGCAGGCATGCTGGATAGTCCACTATGGTACACCGTCTCTTATATTTGTTCTTAAAGTCCCAATACTTTTGTCAAGCAATCAGCAACGCTGTGGAAAACGTTTCATCGAATGCGCTACCTCTGTGCATCAGAATCAGTCACTTGAGACACAATATAATATCTGAAACCATAATGGCGACCCTAGTTGGCGTATAATTATATTGTTTTACGTACGCAGAGGTGTACCGCGTACTGAGCAGTGAGCAGACGACGTTATTTGGTTGTGGACTAAAGACCAACTAGAAAGCGCTTACTGGTGGCGTGAAGTTACAGGTATGGAACCACTCGGCCAAAAGAAAGTCGTATTTCTCTACTAATAGACGCTGCAAAGTCAGAAACATGGTCGCAACGACTCAAAGAACTTCTATTCTTTTGGAAAACAGCCTTAGAGCTTTGTAAACGGCAGTTTCCCCCCATCAGAACTCATTGCGAACAAAGAGACATTAAGAAGACAATGACTTTGGAAGGAAAGTGATCTTAGCGAAGGCCTGCTGAATGCCATCCTCTTGTTTGTGAAATCAATAAGGGAAAGGTTCTCTGATTGAGTGAGGGTGGGTGGGTGTTTGCGGGTTTAACACCCTTTTCCACCACATAGGGTGATATCAAAGACGGGGCAACGATGAAAAAGCCAGCACAAATATTTGGCCCCAGCCGGGATCGAACTCACGACCCGAGCATTAAAGTCCAACGCTCTACCATTCGACCACCCCGGCTCCCCTTGACTGAGTCTTTTGCACTGAAAGTTATTAAACACATAGCAGGCTGTGTCCACCAGAAAAAAATGACAGAAACAGACCGAATCTCAATTGAATGCTGACTGGATGTTGATGCAAGCACATACGGGTGATACCAAAGACGGGGCCACGATAAAAAAGCCAGCACAAGTATTTGGCTCTGACCCCTAAGAAACACAAATCTACCCTCTTTCCCCAGTCGCCCCGGGCCTTCCCTTTGCGGGCCGGGCCCCGCCTATATAAGCCAATTAGTCCCCTGGCCATGCGTCTTTCAGTTCGAGTGCACGTGGCCAGAGAGGACGTCGCCAGTGTCCTGTTGTAGTTATTTTCTTTGTCAAGCCACACTCCTAGGAGAGACCACGTTTTTTCGATTTCTGCCATCACACGCTCTCACTGTTTTCTTGTGGGTCTCTTTTTTGTTTTTGTTTTTTTATTTTGTGTTTCCTGAGTGTCAAATAAACCAACATGTCACAGCGACCGCTGCGTTGCGTCCCTTGCCTGCACACGGTTATATATATATATATATATATATATATATATATATATATATATATATATATATATATATATGTGTGTGTGTGTGTGTGTGTGTGTGTGTGTGTGTGTGTGTGTGTGTGTGTGTGTGTGTGTGAATTTTGCTGCCAGGTGAATTTGTTCCAGTTACAATAATGCTTATCAACTGCAGAGGAAAATGCATGATAGGGTGTCGTCGGCATAAGTACAAACACAAGAACAATTACTGTGAGTGGGAATTATGAAAAGACTGTTAGCGTGGAAAAATTGTGCACACTCACTAGTGTAGCAGAACTCGCCCTCATTATAATTATCATCAGAACAACCACACTTCTTCCCGTCATTTGTTGTGTTGACACATGTGGTGTTTCCAACACAATGACTCATGTTGGTGCAGGGTTCACCGACAGCAAGTTCTGTAGAAATGAGTGCCAAGGTACAACATACCATCATCTTCTGAACTGATGCAGCAGACACTTACTCATTTTTTAAAGATAATACCCTTTTTACTCACAGCATGAGGGTGGGTTGTGTTGTGTTTTTAGGTGTTTAACGTCCTTTTCCACCACCAAAGACGGGGCAACGAGAAAAAGGCCAGCACAAATATTTGGCCCCACCGGGATTCGAACACACGACCCGAGCATTGAGAGTCCAACGCTCTACCTTTCGGCCACCCCGTCTCCCCCACAGCATGAGAAGTAGGCTCTTATTACGATGGCAATTAAAATTAAACACTTATATCACGCTGGCAATTTTCAAGAATATCAACAAATGGCAAACTATAATAAACAAAAACAAATGCAAAGTGTAAATATAGTGCGGAGGAGTTTATGCGGCAGAGTCTTTCAAAGAATGTAAGTTGTGTTTGAACGTTTACATTTGCAAACACCTTGTTTACAAAATAAGTTATTTTTCTTAGAAGGTAGAAGACAAATGAGTTCGCTGACCAGCAGTACGTGAGAGATCCCAAACCAACAAATTTCATTAATTATCATTAATCTTCATAAATCTTCATAAGAATACCGGTCAACTATATTTATCACAGAAACGGCAAACAAATAAAATTGTTTACATCCCCCAAGTAGAGTACATGTGTATGTGTATGTGTATGTGTACAACATATAAATCGAAGGAGAGCGAAAAATATATGGAAAATCCATTCTGGAAAGGGTAGAGACACACAAGGAATGGACGCTGGGTGGCTGGTTAAGAACATCACGCTGGGTATGATATTTAGAAACGGGTGAGATGTGAGAAAATACCGCTAAGCTCCATCCAGTCCACTTCTCAAAACCTTTGGGAGACGGTAACTTTGGACAAAGCGGTATCATGCACGATCAAAGGTGTAAGGATGGGTAGGTAAAAAGGATAATAGGTTAGGTCCAGTGTTAAAATGTATATGGGCGAAGGGTGAGTGCACTGTGTTTAGTTGCACTAAGCATGTTTCACTGGGATGCTGGACTATTCTGTAAAAGGTTGGGTGGGCGTTTGTGAGTTTAACGTCCTTTTCCACTACGTACGGGTGATATCAAAGACGGGGCAACGAGAAAAAGGCCAGCACAAATATTTAGCTCACGCCTATTCTGCAAAGGAGCACTTGCTGTTTTTTATGTTTACTGTTGAGGAAATTTAATTTAAAAAATTATTCCTTTCCAGCCCACAATATTTGAGACTTGCTTGGGAAGCCAAGTGACTGATGAAAGGTTACCAAGTTTCACAAAGTTACACGTCTTTCAATCTTATTTCTAGCGTTACATCGACAGTTTGCAACTTGCAGGCAAAAGAAAAAAAATCATATTTCTTTCGCTGGTCCTCTGTCGGCGTGGCACGTACAGGTTCAACTCAGGTGGGGTAAAAGGTCAGAGATAAATATGAGTATGCCAGTAATGAAAACACCCGGACTTAATGATCTGCGGATTATCCTATGAGCAGATAATCCCATTTATCAACCTTACTGTTATACCTACCGCAGAGACGGCATACAAATAACATTTTTACATCCATCAAGTAGAATACTTGTGAATGTGTAAAATATAAGGAAGGAAAGTGAAAATATATTAAAAATCCATTCTGAAAAGGGGCAGAGTCACACAAGTAACAGGCGCCGGCTCAGTGGCTGGTTCAGAACAACATACAGGGGCGCCGGAAGATGTTGGGGGGAGGGGGGGCAGAATCTTGGAGGGGGGAACGTTGCCCGAAGAAAGTGAAAAGCGGGGGGGGGGGGGGGGGGGGGGGGGGGGCGATCAAATGCTGCGTAGACAAAAAACCTTTACGAACCAGGACGTTGCCCGAAAAACTGAAGTGAAAAGCGGGGGGGGGGGGGGGGGGGGGGCAATCAGAGGAGCGGACAGCCTTCGGTCCGCAAAAACAGAAGTTCTCTGTTGGGTGGGATGAGGGAGAGAGCACTAACTAAGAGGGGTAGGGGGAGAGGTAGGGGAAGGGGGGGGGGGCAAGACCATGGCTTTGCCCCCCCCCCCCTCTTGCCATAGTCACCTGATTTTCCAGGGGGGGGGGGGGGGGGGGCAAAAAGACACTCTTGCCCCCCCCTGCTTGGGTACAGGGGGGCAGCTGACCCCCCGGTTCCGGCGCCCCTGACATAGTTAGAAACGGGTGAAATGTAACTTTTGAAATACTGCTAAGCTCCATCCAGTCCACTCTTCTTGAAACCTTTGAGGGACCGCGATAACCTTGGATATAGCCCCTATCATGCATGATCTAGGTCTTGAGGATGGCTAGGTGAAATGGATAATAGGTTAGGTCCGGTGTTAAAATGAATAAGGGCAAAGGGTGAGTGCACTGTGCTTACTTGCACTATGCATAATTCTGTGTGATGCTAGACTATTCTGTTAAGTAACAAAAGCAACATGATAGAAACAACACGCTATTTTTATGTTTACTGTGAAGAAATAATCGTTTCCCGTTTAGCACTGACACTAACCATAACTACAGTTTCATTCTCTGATACTTTTGTGAAAAGTAATTATTCCTTTCATGTCCATAATACGTTAGACTTGCTTGGAAGGCCAAGTGACTAATGAAAGGCCACACGGTTCTTACAAATTTAGACGTCGTTCCATCTTATCTTTAACGTTACATCGATGGTTTGCAACTTGCAGGCAATACTTATGAAAGAACAAATTATACTTCGGCGTTGTACGCACATCTTCAACTTTGGTGTGGTAACAGATCAGAGATAAATATGTCAGTACTGAAAACACCCGGACTTACTGATCGGCGGATTATCAGGATGATCCCATTTATCAACCTTACTGTTTAGCAAATTTTCCTCTACACCTCTGATTACACACTATTGCTCATCCTCCTCTTCCGGATAGAATCAAATGGTTAAAGCACACGAGTAAAATATTAAAGGGAGGCAAACATGGTAAGAAAAGGTAGCATGTGCTTAATGGCATTGCATAAAGCACAGTAACGTGTGCACAAATTCAGACATTCCGAGTAGAAACAAAAATAAATAGATTTTAAAAAGCGGGCATTCGGACAGGGGTTATGAGAAGCGACATGTTTACATGGGATTCATAAGAAGGCGGTCGCAATATCAAATGGTGTCACGAATCGGGTGTCCACACTCACTCGTATAGCAGAACTCGCCCCCATTATAATTATCATCAGAACAACCACACTTCTTCCCGTCATTTGTTGTGTTGACACATGTGGTGTTTCCAACACAATGACTCATGTTGGTGCAGGGTTCACCGACAGCAAGTTCTGTAGAAATGAGTGCCAAGGTACAACATACCATCATTTTTTTTTTCAACTGATGCATGGGGCACTAACTCATTTTCAAAAACACTTTTCTCTCTCACAGAATGACGAGTCGGCTCTTATTATGATGAGTAAACTTAATCACTTCTATGACACTGGAAGTTTTCAACAATATCAACAAATAGCAAACCATGATAGACAAAAACAAATGCAGAGTGTACATTAATGTGGATGAGTTTCTGCGGAAGATTATTTCAAAGAACTTAATTTGTTTCATCTACAAGAACCTTGCTTATCAAATAAATTAATTTTCTCACAACGTAAAACACAAACGAGTATGCTGGTATGTGAAAGCTAGTGACCAAAACAACAAATTTCATCAATTGTCAAATCTTCACAAGACTACGGCATACAAAAAAAAGTTTACATTCGCCAAGTAGATTACATGTGTATGTGTACAACATATAAATCGAGAGAAAGTGAAAATTTTAAAAAAATCCATTCTGAAAAGGGGCAGAGACACACAAAAAGAAAGAGGAGAAAGAAGAGAAAAGTGAAAAATGTAACCAAAAAAAAAAAACAAAAAAACATTCTGAAATGGGGCAGAGACACACAAGGAATGGACGCCGGCTGGCTGGTTAAGAACATCACGCTGGGTATGATATTTAGAAACGGGTGAGATGTGAGAAAATATCGCTAAGCTCCATCCAGTGCACTTCTCAAAAACTTTGAGGGACCGCGATAACCTTG
>JACVVK020000582.1:205000-212500 GCA_018292915.2 Batillaria attramentaria
GGGGTATTGGGGATCAAACTAAAGTATCGATTACGCCTATAATCACCATTACATTCCTAGTCTTTGTTTCCTGTTCTAACATTATTTACCATACAATCAATACTATGAAGACTAACACAACAAAGCTGCACCATCAAGGTTTGCAAAGAATTTTCGCCAAACAACTTTCTCTTGCGAAATAAACACTTACGAACACCCCCACCCCCCACTCAAGCAAAAGCAGCTGAATCAAGGGGATGAAGTCGGGATAAGAGTGGTGTGTGTGTGTGTGAGACAGTGTGTGTGGTGGGGGCGGGGGGAGGTGGGAAGAAAGCCAACAACCCTACTGTCACATGTCCTCCAATACACACAATAAAGCCCCCCCCCCCCCCCCCCCCCTCCAAAAAAGCCCTCCCTCATCCTCTCCCCCGACTCCTCAAAACAGCCTCTCTCCTCCGGGCAAAAGAAGGAAGATAATTACCGTTCCTCAGTGTCAGTGTGACGACTATGATTCCGGAAAATGTAAACGCCAGTGAAGCCAACGTTTGTCCCCACGCAATGCAAGGAATACAGGAAACAAGAATGAAAGCCAACGAAAAAGCCACAATGAAAGTAAGTAAGAACAACATTAGGAAAGGGGAGAGAAAGTACAATCCTTCCTCACTGGCTTTGCACGCATTCTTGTCCAAAAAAAAACTCTCGTTACAACCGCACACGTTTCCACCGCCACCATCTGTTTTGCTCACGCACACCGTGTTATTCACACACTGGGTGTTGTTGGTGCAGTTGACACCTGCATTGAGTTCTAAAGAGAAAACAAAAACAACAAACCAATAAACAATCACAGAGTGTATCAATCAGCTGTAATCGTGAGAACGCGGCGCGGTTGTTTCTTTCAATAAATCCGGCCTGGTATTCTTAGTTTTGATCGTTTGAACTCTAATGAGAAGACAAAGAATATGCATCGGTGATACTCAGCAAACATGATTGTTCTAAGATTGTAAATCTATCTCTCTCTCTCTCTCTCTCTCTCTCTCTCTCTCTCTCTCTGATAAAGCGTACTGGCGTTGTTGGAACTTTGATCAGCTCATCAGTAAGCACTGCATTATCTCATGCATTGCTGTTTCATACAAATAAAAATGCAAGTTTTATCTGCATGGGTATCAGAGATATTATTTGAAACAGAGAAAAATATTAGGTTCCCACCTCCCCCCTCCCTCACGCACATATATAAACAGTCATATAGATTACGCCTCCAACCTCTGGGACAAATGTGGTGATATTCACTTGAAAAAGATCAATTCTCTCTATAAACGTGGTATAAAGCTTTTACATCCTGGGCCCTTACCCACAGAAGAAAAACTTAAAGCGCTCGAACTCCTCCCCCTTACCAAGCATCTTGAGTTCAACCGATGTGTTTTCATGCACAAGATAGTCCAAAGTAAGGCTCCTCCATATCTGACCAAGTTCTTTCAACCAAGTCAGCGACACAACGCAAGAAATGGCCTGTTCCAATTACCATTACCTAGATTGGACATTTTTAAAACAAGCCTCTCATTCTCTGGGTCACTTTCATGGAACCAGTTGCCAGCCTACTTAAAATGTACCCCGAAGCTTCATTCATTTAAAACTCAACTTCTCAGATACTTACGTCAGTCATAGGTCCACGAACAATATCCGAACCATGCTAAACTACTTGTTATCAGATGGCACTATGACATGTTACCTTTTTACAAGTTATGTCGTATACTACAATTTCAAACACCATGCTATTTACTTCTTCACCTATTTTCCGATGTGTTTCCTTAAAATTTCTTGCGCTTCTTTCTATCTTTGCATGTTTAATTTTTTTTTCTATTTTCTTATTAGATTTACTCCTTTTGTGCCTGGTATACTTTTTGTCATGTTAGCCTTTACTTTTTAGTGTTTCTAGATTAGCAGGACAGCTTGTAAGATAGGCAGACCATGCCTACAAGTCTTTATCCTGAAATAAACGTTTCAGTCAGTCAGTCAGTCAGTCTCTTAGACAGTTTATACTTTTTTATTGTTTGCTTGTTTGTTTTGATTTTTTCTCAATACCCTTTAATGTAGAATAGCAGGACAGCATGTAAGATAGGCAGCAATGCCTAGATGCTCTATCCTGAATAAAAACGTTTCATCATCATCATCATCATCATCATCATCATCATCATCATCTCTCTCTCTCTCTCTCTCTCTCTCTCTCTCTCTCTCTCTCTCTCTCTCTTTCATTTACAAATATGGCAGCCTGCGGCAATATCAACAGACTGAATACAAACACGTTACAGACCAATGAGAACAACCAGCAATTATCCAGCAATAATGCAACCTTACACCAACCAAACATGAACAACGGGAAAACTAGAGCAGTGCAAGTGGGCATACATAGTGTGCACATACACAAGGAACAGCAAACCGTCAAAAATCCCATTACAATCAGGAGTATTTAGGGGTATTGGGGATCAAACTAAAGTATCGATTACGCCTATAATCACCATTACATTCCTAGTCTTTGTTTCCTGTTCTAACATTATTTACCATACAATCAATACTATGAAGACTAACACAACAAAGCTGCACCGTCAATGTTTGCCAAGAATTTTCGCCAAACAACTTTCTCTTGCGAAATAAACACTTAAGAACAACCCCCACCCCCATTCAAGCAAAAGCAGCTGAATAATGGGAGTGAAGCCGAGATAAGTGTGGTGTGTGTGTGTGTGTGTGTGTGTGTGTGTGTGTGTGTGTGTGTGTGTGTGTGTGTGTGTGTGTGTGTGAGACAGTGTGTGTGGTGGGGTCGGGGGCAGGTGGGAAGAGAGCCAGCAAGACTACTGTCACATGTCCTCCAATACACACAATAAAGCCCTCTCCCCCACCCCCTCCAAAAAAAGCCCTCCCTCCTCCTCCCCCGCCTCCTCAAAACAGCCTCTCTCCTCCGGGCAAAAGAAGGAAGATAATTACCGTTCCTCAGTGTCAGTGTGACGACTATGATTCCGGAAAATGTAAACGCCAGTGAAGCCAACGTTTGTCCCCACGCAATGCAAGGAATACAGGAAACAAGAATGAAAGCCAACGAACAAGCCACAATGAAAGTAAGTAAGAACAACATTAGGAAAGGGGAGAGAAAGTACAATCCTTCCTCACTGGCTTTGCACGCATTCTTGTCCAAAAAAAAACTCTCGTTACAACCGCACACGTTTCCACCGCCACCATCTGTTTTGCTCACGCACACCGTGTTATTCACACACTGGGTGTTGTTGGTGCAGTTGACACCTGCATTGAGTTCTAAAGAGAAAACAAAAACAACAAACCCATAAACAATCACAGAGTGTATCAATCAGCTGCAATCGTGAGAACGCGGCGCAGTTGTTTCTTTCAATAAATCCGGCCTGGTATTCTTAGTTTTGATCGTTTGAACTCTAATGAGAAGACAAAGAATATGCATCGGTGATACTCAGCAAACATGATTGTTCTAAGATTGTAAATCTCTCTCTCTCTCTCTCTCTCTCTCTCTCTCTCTCTCTCTCTCTCTCTTTCATTTACAAATGTGGCAGCCTGCGGCAATATCAACAGGCTGAATACACACACGTTACAGACCAGTGAGAACAACCAGCAATTATCTCTAAATTCAAATCATTCCAAAGCACGTACCATTACAGTCTTCTGTGTACCATGCTGACAGTATTAATATATGCAATCAATACACGACTGTAAGGACTAACACAATCAGTAAAGCTGCACGTTCAAAATTTCCAAGCAAAACACTCAACAGATTTATTACAAATGCCGTTGCAAGTGTGAAGCTAAGCCGAAAGAATATTTAAACACAAACAATTTGGGAAGGGGAGGGGGGGCGAGGGGGGTAGTGAATGCGGGGGAAGAGTCGGGGTGGAGATGTGTACGGGGGGAGCGAGGAGGGGTTAAGAAGAAGGGCAAAGGCTTTCATTGTTTGCACATGCAAGCTCAAACAAACAAACAAACAAACAGAACAACATTAACTGTAATTTGTAAAGAAGGGAAGAAACCCGCCGGTCAGGGTGACGATTCTGACAAGGCTTTTAGGGTAAGTGTGAACAATATATATCATTTTAACGTCATTCGCAGGAATCTGTCTTCAGGAATGCCAACAACAAAGAAATACACGATCAAACACAAATCACGGAATGCGGGAAATAGAATCAAAAGCCGACAAAGGTGCTCAACCAATAAGCCACAAGTGAAACAACAACAACATCAGGACAGGGGGAGAGAAAGTACCATCCTTCCTCACTGGCTTTGCACGCATTCTTGTCGACATAATAACTCTCGTTATAACCGCACACTTTTCCACCACCATCATCTGTTTGTTGGGTGGTGTTTGCACAGTTCTAAGCAACAGACGATAAGTAAGAAGAGAGAGAGAGAGAGAGAGAGAAGAAAAATTTTCTTAAACGCTGGAATGATAAAGCGTACAGGCGTTGTCGGAACTATGATCAGCTCACCAGTAAGCACTGCATTATCTTATGCATTGTTGTTTCATACAAATAAAAATGCAAGTATTATCTACATGGATATCAGAGATAATATATTATTATCTGAAACAGAGAAAAACATTCACAACTATATCCTTAAAAAAAAAAAAAACCAAAACAATGACACGACTCTTGGGAAGAAGAACACAGCGCATTAAAATAAGCAGCAGGAAAATAATGCAATCTTACACCAACCAAGCGCGAACAACGGTAAATCTATAGCGCAATCCAAGTGGGCATACATACACATACACAAGGAACAGCAAACCGCTAAAATTCCCATTACAATCAGGAGTATTTAGGGGATTGGGGATCAAACTGAAGTATCGATTACGCTTATAATCACCATTACATTCCTAGATTTTGTGTCCTAGGCTGTGCTAAACACTGAAAAACAAAGCTGCACCATAAAGGTTTGCAAAGAATTGTCGGCAAACAACTTGCTGTTGCAAGATCTGAAATAAAATTTAATACTTAAGAACACTCCCCCTCCCCCCACACACACTCAATAACAAGCAGCTGAATGGAGAGGGTGAAACGGGGATAAGAGTGGGGTGTGTGTGTGCGCGCGTGGGGGGGGGGGGGGGGGGGGCGAGGAGGATGGAGGGGGTAGAGCGGACAGGACTACTGCACATGCCCCCCCCCCCCCAGTCCACCCATCCCCCCCACCCGCTACACATACATTAAAGTCCACCCACCCACCCCCCCACCCCCCCGCCTCCTCAAAACAGCCTACTTCCTCCCGGCAAAGTTCCTGTTATTAAAAAAGAAGTTACCGTTCCTCAGTATCAGTGTGATGACTTTGATTACGAAAAATGTAAACGCCAAGGAAACCAACATTTGTCCCCACAAAAAGCAAGGAATACAGGAAACAAGGACGACAGCCGACAACCAAGCCAAAAAGAAAGTAAGGAAAGGGGGAGAGAAAGTACAATCCTTCCTCACTGGCACTGCACGCACTGTTGTAGACATAAAAACTCTCGTTACAACCGCACACTTTTCCACCACCACCATCTGTTTTGCTGACGCACTCGGTGTTATTCGCACACTGGGTGGTGTCCGTGCAGTTGCGACCTGCATTGATTTCTATAAAGAGAAGACAAAAATCGGGTATTCTTATCTTGACCGTTTTAACTCTCATTCGAAGACAAGGAAAATGTTTAGGTGATACTCAGCAAACACGATTGTTCTAAGATTGTGAACCTCTCTCTCTCTCTCTCTCTCTTTTTTTTTTTTTTTTTTTTTTAACAAATAAAACAGTTGTCATTGTTGTCTCTCTCTCTCTCTCTGCATCACTGTTTCTATACACCGGTTTTACCATTTACAGTATCATAATTATACACTCACCACTTAAATCGTAATATTTTTTGCTTCCAATACAACATCACTTTCTAGTCGCTGCACTTTTTTTTTTTTTTTTTTTGGTAAGCTGGCTGCATATCTTGGACACTACCTTACGTACTGCACGTATCACCTACAATGATACAAACACCAATGAGATCTCGAACAAAACAAACATAAGCCTGCAAACATAACAATACCATTCCAATACCAATGATAAAGATAACCGGGGAAACACAACCTCTCATGGGAACAGGCACACATACATTCCAACGGGCGAGGAGAGCTGGGGGGGGGGGGGGGACAATAAAACCACCACCAAATTCAAGTGATTAAGCGAAACTGTGCACAGAAGGGGTTGCGAAACGGAAAGTATGATCTCGATACAAACAGTTCCCTTGATCTTTAAGTGTGTATTTACGTTGTCCCTCGCTAAGAATGTGGTATAAAAGTAATATACAGTTTGATGGGATCAAGCATTTTGGCAGGAAAAAACAAACAAACAAACAAACAAACAAACAAAAAACAGCCTCTATGGGATGACAATATCAGTCTATTGTGTACTAGCCACACTAAGCCAAATAATCTTGAGGAGCCGCAGGCTTATGTCACTAAAACACTGGAAACGTTTATTGTGTCGAGCTCATCAGTTTATCCAATGTTCCACAAGCAATACATTTCCATTACATCACCAAGAAACGCAAAAAAATCGCATTAAGTATGTGTGAAAATGCCTTTACTCTAAAAGAAATCATCAATATAAAGTTGAAGTAGTCCGAGAGACACCACTCAAGTTCAAATCTGAAAACCTAATTTGCTTTCAGAATTCCTTGAAAACGAAAACAAACAAAAATCCGAAACAAAACAGCTAGCACGCAAGCAAATGAAAACCAAACAAAGAAAAACAAAGATAAATAAATATAGCATACCAACCAGTCCTGCTTTCAAACAGAACTACCAGAATGAACATAGACTGGCCTGGAAGTACTAGGCAAATTTAAACCAACCACACGTTCTCTATAATTCAGATAAACATACTACTTTTATTTTTTTAGCAGAGGAATAGTCTTTGTTGCTTGCAAGACGCAAAGACCTAACTAACTAACTAACTAATTAACTGACTGACTAATTAACTAACTAACTTTATTTCAAAGGCAAACTAGCAGCCCAAGAAGTGTAACTCCTGCATGAATACTAGACGTTTCCAAAGGTTCTTTCCCCTCGTAAATCTAGAGCAGACCATCTCTAAAGGCCAACTAGCTACGCAGGCATCAGGAAGTTTAGAGAAAGGCCTTCTAAGCAAACTGATGACGGATGAGAAAAACTGAAAACGAATGGTGCATAGATATTTTGCCCGGCAAAGTGAAGGACACGAGGAAATCAAAACTATGACTTCCTAGTCGGAGTCGATCGACATCAGTGACACTATGGTCAACTGGCGACTAGCTGTGAATTTATTTAAACCGGCACAGGCAACATTGCCAGGGAGTGTCTTCGCCCAGATTTGCGTAAGAAAAGCAGCAATGCGTTAGTTCAGTGTTCATAAAGTAGGTGCGCACTTCATTGATCGTAAAGTTAAACTAATAATCACGAGACTGGAAAGTTTTATTAAAACCGTACAACTCAGTGTTAACATTGTTAGGAAAGGAACAAC
>JACVVK020000582.1:215000-235000 GCA_018292915.2 Batillaria attramentaria
CAAATCTCGATCCCAGAAAAGCTTCCTGCTAGTGCCACATGAGTTCTTTCTAATGTACACTCAGTGAAACGAATTCTCAGTCCATACAAAACAATTATCACACGAGCAATCATTCGTACGATCACACATGTGTACAGTACATAATTATATATTTGAAACGGGCACATACGTTCATGCTGTACGTAAACACTGAGGTCAAAATCCCAGTCGTGGTTGAATGTTGGCAACAAAAACCAAACTAGTGTAGTTTAACCCCATTGTAACCATACATCATAACGTCAGACTCTCAGTACTGCCTCGGAACTTGACACGGTCACGGTCGAACGAACATTTTGTAGCTTACCTGTGTCAACAGGAGGACAAACAGGTGCGTCTTGAGGCGCTTCGACTCCATGACTGCAACACGATCACTCTGTTCAAGCCCCACCCGACATGAGTATCCGATATGAACACCCGGCAAACTGGACCCGGTAGTGAAATCAGCGTCGCCTAGTCAGTTCAGTCGTGTGGCACAACACAAGGCCAGCGGTGGGCACAACACTGAAAGCGCACTGCGCTCTCCGGGTTTGACACTGACTGTACCAGTCGAGAGATACGATGAATAATATCCTGCCTTATTCGAAGCTTAGTTTCCTGATCGCACTGCGCCGAAAGCGAAACAACACATTACAGCAGGCAGTGAACCTTGACCGCGTCATGTACCGTCAATGCGGCACGACTACACACCTGAGTTGCAACCCCAACACACTAGACCGACGACGCGACACACAGGCATACACAGCTACGCAAATCCAGCACGCCTTTAAGTGGGCTGACACAAAATCGTCAACCGTCACAGCACTACACGGCGCACCACGCTCCTGATCCACTCAGCTTAGCCCAGGTATGAATAGGGCACGACGGAAAAGCAGTACGCCCAAAGCAAGTGTCGCAGCTAGCAGACCAGTTGTCCAAAATGGCCTGAGCGCTGCAATTTACTTCTTGGTTCATAGTTATCCACCCCGGTGCAGCTTTACTTCCTTGTTCAACTCGGGTGCGCTGACTGATACTTTCAGCGGTTACATGAACGTGTCAGTCGACCTGTCCATACGCGGGCCCGCCCTCAGCGGTATGACACAGTTTAGTACACTGTGAAGGATTGGAGCGACGGTCAAAACGTCGGAGTGCGTGACACACATAGGCAAACATGAAAACAACAGGCTGTGCCTTACTGGTCTGCAGGGCAGGCAGAATGAATATGCGAGGAAGATTTGCAAGCGATGCTGTCCCGGGACCTTTTGCATAATCCGTCTCTACTTCATTAATTTTTGAGTAGTCATTTCAAGGAGACTCACTGGCGGGTATGCATGACTGGAAGGAAAAGGAACGAAACATACACGATTAATTACACACAAAGCAATACCAGGATGACAAGAGCTCGATAAACCAGCACTGTAGAAATTTGCTAATAATCTAATGTATACAGTCAGTGTCGCTTTGCATCTAGATACGTTATTCATTGTGCCAAGTGATATGTATATATATATGTATGTCACTGAGGCATGATGAAACTGATGAACCGAAGCTATAGTATAGCAGTCAATATCCTGGTCCATTTGAATTTATCCTCAAAAGGCAGGTTCACGATATCACGGCGTCTGGTATATCCTACTCTAATAATTTACTTGAAACCTATATGAACAAAGAAGAGAATGAGACGTTTAGATGCACATTTGGTCATTGTTTAGAGTAAGACGAGAAAGTCACAAACAGTTCGAGTGCACTCACACGTAATTATCAAACTTCATACCTTGTCCGTTTAATATCCACATTATTGAAATTATTGACCACTGAGCGGCGGTTTTATAACTGACACTTTTCACGGACACTTTTGAATCTATTATACAAAGGATAAACTTGAAAAAGGCAAGAGTTGTGTATACATAGTACATATGCTTAGGTGCTATAAATAGAACTTGTCGCTTTGACGACTAAGTTTTTTTGAGAGTAAGAAGAAAGCGTGTAGCTGTAAGTTCGCTTTTATAGCTCTGCACTATCTGTAGAAGGTCGTATGGAGTGTGTGTATTACTATCAGTAGTCCGTAAACTTTCCTCTACCTGTTTTCGAGAAATGGTTACATACGTGCAACACAGAAACAGGAAGTTTACCGCAAACGAAGCATGCTGTTATCTGCTGAGCAAAGACGGGTGTTAACGGATAGTGTTTGTTTTCTTTTCTGTTGGGTTTTTTTTTTTAAGTCAAAACATTTCCTGTCGTTTTCCTGTTATAAAATGCGATGTGAAACCCAGATTCTCTCTCTCTCTCTCTCTCTCTCTCTCTCAAGCACGCACGCACGCACACACACACGCACACACACACACACACACACGCACACACACACACACACACACACACACACACACACGCACACACACACACACACACACGCACACGGCTTTATTATTTATTTGCAAGTTCCTTTTTCCACCACTGACACACGCAGCCGAGTATCCAACACTTTGTATGGCGTGCAAACTTCCTGCTTGTGAGTAGCACTTGGTAGCTGAAAGCAGCGCAGTCGTATTGTGGGTAATTGCATTTTGCGCAAATTTATGGTTTGTGAAAACCCACCAAGGACCATGAACTTGACATGCTGACGAGGAACACAAAAACAAATAGGAACCTCTGGAAATTTGAGAAGCACTAATAATTTGTGTATTATGGCAGAGTTCATAGTGCACAGACAGGATTTTTACAACTCAGTTGTTATTCCGATTTTTTTATATCGAATGTTCTGGTCAAAATGAACTTCTATCTTTAATCAAGCGGAATCTAGACTCGTGGCCAAATCCAACTTTTGACTTTAAATCCCCCCTATTTTGCTAGGTCTCCAAGTGACAAAGTTACTGATTCAAAGGTTAAAACTGAGCGTACGAGGCATCACCATAACATCATAATTATATCCTCCTCTCTCTCTCTCTCTCTCTCTCTCTCTCTCTCTCTCTCTCTCTCTCTCTCTGGACAACATGTCAGTGAAATAAAAAGTCCTGAGTTCTGAGCTCTCTCTCTCTCTCTCTCTCTCTCTCTCTCTCTCTCTCTCTCTCTCTCTCTCTCTCTCTCTCTATATATATATATATATATATATATATATATATATATATATATATATATATATATATATAATAGGAACAAAGGCGTCGCTAAAGCAGAAAACATGCGCTCAATCAGGTCAATTTGAAAGTAGGGGAAATATATATAGCTTCGGGGCTCTCTCTCTCTCTCTCTCTCTCTCTCTCTCTCTCTCTCTCTCTCTATATATATATATATATATATATATATATATATATATATATATATATATATATATATATATATATATATAAATAGAGTTTTCACAATGAGGTGCCCCCGATTACGGAAAATACACCACACGAGTTTGTTGATTTCGACCGTAAAACTGCGAGTTTTAACGAGCAGTTTTACGGTCGAAATCAACAAACGAGTGTGGTGTATTTTACGTAATCGGGGGCACCGAATTGGGAAAATTATTTATACCACGTCCCTACCTGCATTACAAGTCTTTCATTTGAAAGCTGACATCGGCAATCCAAATGCTTCACGCGACATCACTGACTGAGGTGCTTTACCTCGCTTTGTCCATAGGCTTTGAGAAGTCAGCTTTTCCGTTTCGAAGCCTCCGTCTTAGTAGAGAACTGGAACTAGGCTTACGCTTGTCACAAACACGACCGCTCGTTGATAACACGCAGCAAAAGATCAACAATTCCACGTCAAGCGACTGGCAAAGCTCCTTCGTCCCCATTTCCCTACGAAGTCGAACTACGTCATGTCGTGACGTAAATTATTCTTTAGTCCCTTTTCGCGTCATATTGTGACGCAAGTCCTTTCACCAGAACACACTGCTGGAACACTGCTAGGGGTAATACCTGTTCACTCTTTAAGGCGATGTCACACTGAAAACAAGTTTCCCTGCTACGGTCAAGACATTCCTACCTTACTAGACACCCTTTTCTTGTATGTAGAACTTCAATGCGTATGAAATACCTCTGGATGGGGTTTCTGGGTAAAGTCGATGTCTCTTTTCCTTAAACATACATGTTGACTGAGCGGATACGGGAAGGTGTCACTTGACACTCCGCATGGCGGCTTTCATTGGTTGAAACACAAAACATGTTTTGCTGATTTTAGAGCAGGCTCTAAAACTGAAAACACGATCGAAACAGTGTTTTGAAAACATTGTTGTGAAGTATGTCACACGACAAAACACACTGTTTAGCAGCCAAACATCTGAAAACAATGTTTTCAAGTGTTTTTGCCCTCTCGTGTGACATGGCCTTTAGGTACAGCCATAAAATTCACGCGTGGTTGTCATGGGTACAATGTTTATACCACATGTGGTGAATTATGAATTTTATACCATGACTTGTAATAGTGGTAGAGTGGTATAAATATATATATATTACGACCAATATGATACAGTAATGCTACGAAAGGCGCCTTATCGTGGGCATATTTGATTTCAGATTACAACGCCGTATTGTTCATTGTTCATGACAGTTTTACGACTCGACAAGGACACTGAACACAAGCGGATTTTGCGGTATAGACGCGAATCTATCAAGTCACAGGGGCCATCCAGTACATGTGAAATCCACTGTGCGAACTAGCGCCACATGGGATTGCCGATAAGTGTAAGCGCATGATTGATCTGTCCACATTTGAGACTTTAAAGATCCATAATTATTCTGAAGTTACTTGGCATCGCAGAAGACGACTTTAACTTTGGAATCGATACGCGTTTTGGTGCCTTTTGTAGGCCTAGCCCCGAAATGCGCAATAGTTCGATAAGCAGAGCTCTAAATGCGACACACTGCCGGCTGTGCGAATGAGAACTGCAAAGCCCCGAAACAATAGTCGTTAAAAAAAAAGCATTTCAGACTTTACTCAGATATATGATGTGAAGAAACCCACCCTTCTTCCATGCTACCATCCCCTTTTGCCTCCTCCACACACACACACACACACACACACACACACACACACACACACACACACACACACACACACACACACACACACACACACGCACGCACGCACGCACGCGCACGCACGCACGCACGCGCACACACACACACACACACACACACACACACGGATACGCGTGACACAATTTCCGAATATGCTGGTCTTCGTTGTTCCTACTGTCAAAACTATTAATTCAAAATATTGAAGCAATACTTGGTGAGAATGGTGGGAAATGGTAAACATTCTATGTACAAGTGTAACGGATAAAAACGCTTTATCTTAAAGCAAGTGTCTGTATTCTTTTAATATGTTTACAGATGTACTGTTGTAGAGCGTCCCTTTTTCATGGGGATGCCACGCTTAAGTGGGTAAAAAAGCAACTGACTGCACACAGCGCCTTATTGTGTACGTGTACAAACAGACGGGCTGTATACGGGAGAGATAAAGAGTCCATGCACACAGTTACTCTAAACACAGCAAGGCGCGCGCTACATATATTTGCAATAAGGAAGTAAAATACACTTGAACGTGTAGCTTCTTACCAGTTACCAGCTTGAAGTGAGAACGAAGCGACATTCGACCGGTGACTGAAGTGCGACCAACAACTCGACTGAAACAGACAAAACAGGCCTCAATGGACTGGTTTCGCCCGTCACCGTTTCGGCTGATTGCGGTAAGAACAATCTTTAGTACATGCAGTTTGATGTATTGATAGTCTCTGTATCGTTGCATATCAGTGTTAATGTTGGCGCGACAACTCTAAAACACGTGAAAACATTTACACACACACACACACACACACACACACACACACACACACACACACACACACACACACACACACACACACACACACACACACACACACACACATGTATATAATACACTCAAGAAACAAGCCGCGCGTAGCAGTCACTAAACTTGCTTTGTCCAGCGTTGTACTGTATCGCAGTGTACAGCACGCCATTTCACTTTAACGAGACGTTTGTTTTGCCTACATTTCTTTATGCACTTCGACGAGGACAACGCTGCCACAGAGTGAATTGCATTAGATGCAGGTGACGGGACTGCCTAAAGTGTTTTTTTTTTTTTTTCATTGTTGGTTTGTGTAGGTGTCAGTGTTATGGACCTTAACAGTTCCTTGCAACGGCCGTGAGTACTTTTTCCACTCTGTGTGTACAAGTGTTAGTATTGTGGTGGTGGTGGTTTTAGTAATGATGATGATGGCTTTAGCTGTTCAGTCAGGCCCGACTACATAGACCAAGTCAAGTCAATTAAGTCATTTCATTTTATTCCCCACCCTCAGAGGGCATAGGAAAAGAGAAACAAAACTAAATAAACACACACACACACACACACACACACACACACACACACACACACACACACACACACACACACCACGTAAAATGACTCGATGCAGGAGTGGACTAGCATCGTGGCAGTGCATTGCTTGTAAGTCTAGAGAGATAAGGGAGGTAAGCCGGAGTGACAGTGGAAGGGTCGACTGTTAGGAGTGGGCGATGGAAGCAACACACAACGCAAGTGTAGAGTGTAGTCTGTCAGTGATCCCGATGTGTGTGTGTGTGTGTGTGTGTGTGTGTGTGTGTGTGTGTGTGTGTGTGTGTGTGTGTGTGTGTGTGTGTGTGTGTTTCTGACTTTGTATAGTTGACTTGTATTAAAAAAAAATCCGGCATTTGAATCTTGCGCCGTTATTCTGAGTTTTTTTCCCCGGATGTTTTGAACACTGACATGATCATATTCATCTCTGATCTGTTACCACATCATAGTTGAAGATGTGCGTACAACGCCGAAGTATACTTTGTTCTTTGATAAGTTTTGCCTGCAAGTTGCAAACGATCCATGTAACGTTAAAAGTAAGATGGAAAGACGTCTAAATTTGTAAGAACCGGGTGGCCTTTCATTAGTCACTTGGCCTTCCAAGCAAGTCTGAAATATTATGGAGATGAAAGGAATTATTACTTTTCACAAAAATATCAGAGAATGAAAACGTAGTTATGGTCAGTGTCAGTGCTAAACGGGAAATGATTATTTCTACACAGTAAACATAAGAATAGCTTGTTGTTCCTATCATGTTGCTTTTGTTACTTAACAGAATAGTCCAGCATCACACAGAATTATGCTTAGTGCAAGTAAACACAGTGCACTCATCCTTCGCCCTTATTAATGTTAACACTGGACCTAACCTGTTATCCGTTTTACTTACCCATCCTCAAGTCCTAGATCATGCATGATAGTGCAACCTGTTATTAATTAATTAATTAATTAAAATGAAATAAATGAATGAATGAATAAATAAATAAATAGATAAAAATTCTGTTGCTTTCCACTCTTCACGATCACGTTGAACTGGGAGGAGATTTCATTCTCACTAGAGGAAAATTCCACTATCCATCACGACAGTGTCCGTCCTTATGTGGCTTGAATTGTGACTGCTTATCTCAACCAGAACAATATTCCCGTTCTGCTATATATCCCGCCAACTCACCAGATCTCAGTCCAGTCAAACTGATCTGATGTGAAATGAAAAGAAGACTAAGGGATCTGGCCTACCCACCAATCGTCAGCAGTTCCAGCAGGCCCTCGTCAACATCTGGAATACCATCCCCACAGGCATTTCACGTCAACTTGGTTCGTGAAATGCACAGAAGGATCGCCGACTGTGTCGCCACTCAGTCGAACCTTAGATATTGACACGAAAGTGATTCTGATTTGTACCGATTTCGAATGAAATTTTCCTTCCAGTACAAAGTGACTTTAATCGTAACGTGATCGTGAACAACGGAAAGCGGGCCATTCATTTTTCATTACAGTGTAGCGACTTTGAATGAACTTTTGTTGCCCAGTAAAGTGATTCTTTAAAACCTTCGCCGTCTTTGTTCCAAATTAAAGTGACTGTGATATGGCAGTGTACTTCCAGCGCCGCCGTCTTGCTCGCCTCCCAGTTTGCAAGCTCCAAAACTATAGTGTATTCTTATTATCGATTTGAGATATTTTGAATGAAATGATTTTAAATTACTCCATGTTATTCCGTGAGTATACCTGGATAGATTTTCTCCCCCCCCCATCCCCCCCCCCCCCCCCCAAAAAAAAAAAAAAAAAATCTTGCGCTGTCCCTTTCGAGTATTTCTTTCTATTGCGCTCTTTAATACTACAGGAATCCCAGCTGGCGTTGTGTACACATTGTGGATAACTGACGTTTTCAATCTTGTGTCGTTATTTTGACGTTTTGGGGTTGTTTTTTTTCATTTTTTTTTATTGCACGGTTTACTTCAGAAATTCCGGCTGGCGGCGCGGGATGTACTACAGGCAGATGTGTGTCGAACGCCGTGTGTGAGGGGGGCACTTGTAGTAAGTATACAGTATCTTTGTCAGCTTATGTGTGTGTGTGTGTGTGTGTGTGTGTGTGTGTGTGTGTGTGTGTGTGTGTGTGTGTGTGTGTGTGTGTGTGTGTGTGTGTGTTTTGCACAGCCCCATTTGTTTTCATTAATTAACCCTCTAGAACCACAGATGTCCCAGGAGATACCCAGACTTTGAGAACCATTAGGCCCCCTTGCATGTACATGAGTTACTCAGTAACCCACCGAGCCATTACGGACCCCAGGGGTGCCGTCATATTAGTGATGTCAAATTCCAACTAGGCACAGCAATTGACCCAAAACTCCTCATTCTCTGGTTTTCCTTGTCTGATCCTGTGCATGTCGGCGTTAAACTCTCTATTACGATGATTCCTAGAATGTTACGCTGGTCACCCCTATACTAATACGATCTACTGAAGTAATGGGGATGGCAACATTGTCTCTGGACTAATAGTCCTTTTTGCTCTTTCTCTGATCACCAGCAGCATCAGATTTCACACTGTCCACGATGTTGTTGTGCCGCTTCTGAGTGAAATATCAGCGTGTAGGCATTTCTTCCCATGAGATCTTATTTTGCACGGCAATAACTCTTCTAAAAATTCGGCAAGTGAAAACTCGTGAGACCTATCTCTGGAGCACATGACTGCACATATCATCTCAAAGTAAAAAGCTCTCCGACGAGGTGGTTTAGGAGATCATTACATCCGTCCAAACACACACACACACACACACACACACACACACACACACACACACACACACACACACACATGTCTCACAACTCACGCTAAAAAAACGTAGCAGCATAGTGTGCACGTAAGGTGTCTGTGACGCAGATTTCGTTACGTCACAGTCTTGTTTTGTATCACTAAAACTTGGGAAATCTGCCGCATCCCATAAGAAACAGACAAAGTAATAGATCTAGAAATTTAGAGAAACAACTTTGGTGGATGGGGCCGTTCCTCCTTGTTAATTTTAACAGTGACTGATATTAATCATTGTGTCCTCTGTCACCAGAGCTGGAATATAACCAGACTTGCAGCACTAGCCCTGACTACTGTAGGGATGGCACACAATGTTACAATGGACAGTGCAGTGAGTATAATACGAACTGATTTACTCCGTTTCTTCACCGTTTGCACACACAAATCCTTAACAGTCCTTCCTGTAGGTTTACTTCTTTTGACGCCTCTTCAGTCAGAGAAGCGGAACAAGCAGACAGATCTCACTCAGTGTAGAACTGAATACACATCAGAGCATGTCATTTTCTACTTGAACTGCTGCAAATGCTACAGTGTTGTACGTTATTGTGTATTTTGCATCCTGCATTGTAAAATAGCGCGCAGTTGATAGTTCACCCATAGTGCATGGGTGCTGCCTGGTCAACTCTCGTGATCTTTCCACGCTATTGTCATCGAAAGTTCTGTTTCCGGAAAACGAAACGGTTGCAAATTACATTGGAAATTAAAATGCATGTATGTGTCTGATGGACATATATTTGATAGATTTGAAGTAAGCAGTCACGTGATTTCAACTTTCAAAGACATAAATCCGAGGTTCATCCCCCCCCCCCCCCGCCTTTTTTTTTTCCCGCTCAGTGGCGTTGGAATCGCTCCATGCATGGAGAGTTAGGGTACGTTTACTTCGCCTGCAAATGACTGCGGTGCATTGAACTAACTGCTCGTAACTAGCCTCATGAGTAGAAGACGGAAACGAGTGTGTGTGTGTGTGTGTGTGTGTGTGTGTGTGTGTGTGTGTGTGTGTGTGTGTGTGTGTGTGTGTGTGTGTGTGTGTGTGTGTGTACGACACGCATTTGACACTGTCTGGGATCAGTTCCTTAGATTGAATTGGTGGTGCAGTGACATCTACATTCGACACTATTTCGTCAGTTAAAGTAGTTATTCTTTCTGTAAACAAAGAGACATAGATCGTGTCTGTAAGTTGTCACGTACAGATCGTTTTGTGTATCTGGCCTGTGCAAACACTGATGTCAACCATTATTGTCTCCTACAGAGCTACCTGTTGGTGGGACCGGATGTGATAGCGGTACTACAGGCAGCTGTGGAGGGAACGCCGTGTGTCAGGAGAACACTTGTAGTACGTTCCGGCAGAATGTTTTAATTGTTTTCTGAATTCTCTGTCTCGTTATTCAGGTTTACATCCTGATTGCTTTATTTCATTTTCTTGTTTCTGAAGTCACCATTTTTTTGTGCTTTTTGGCTCACTTGTGTAACAGAGTGAGTCTGTGTAATAATCCTCCGTCGTCTGTGTGTGTGTGTGTGTGTGTGTGTGTGTGTGTGTGTGTGTGTGTCTGTGTGTGTGTGTCTGTCTGTGTGTGTGTCTGTGTGTGTGTCCGCAGTAAACCTTAACATTGGCATTTTCTCAGAAACAATGTGCAGCAGAGGCACCAAACTTGGCAAGCTGATAGACAGCCATAAGATCTTTCAAAGCATGTCTTAGTGATTGACCTTGACTCAAGGTCAAGGTCACTAACGCTGTCTGTTTGGAAATTTTACATTGGCATTTTCACATAGCCTAGAAAAGCCAGAGACATCAAACTTTGCATGATGATAGACATTGCCAACACCTTTACTGACATACCTGTACTCATTGACTTCGAATCAAGGTCAAGGCCATACAAGCTGTTTTGTGGAAAACCTTCCAAAACCATAACATTGGCATTTTCTCAGAAACAATGAACAGCAGAGGCACCAAACGTGGTACGCTGATAGGCAGCCAGTGTCCTTTCAAAATATACCATAATGATTGATCTTGACCCAAGGTCAAGGTCAGTAAAGCTGTTTGTTCGGAAATTTTACATTGGCTTTTTTCCTCAGAGTCTAGAAAAGCCGGAGACATCAAACTTTGCATGGTGATATACATTGACAACACCTTTACTGACATACCTGTATTCAGTGACTTTGAATCAAGGTCAAGGCCATACAAGCTGTTTTTGCGGAAAACCTTCCAAAACCTTAACATTAGCATTTTCTCAGAAACAATGAACAGCAGAGGCACCAAACGTGGAACGCTGATAGACAGCCATAAGACGTTTCAAAAAGTACCATAATTTTTTATCTTGACCCAAGGTCAAGGTGACTAATGCTGTCTGTTTGGAAATTTTACATTGGCATTTTCTCAGAATTTTGAAACGCCAGAGACATGAAACTTTGCAAGATGGTAGATATTGACAACACCTTTACCGACAAATCTTTTTTTTAAAGTGACTTTGAATCAAGGTCAAGGCCATACAAGCTGTTTTGCGGAAAACCTTCCAAAACCTTAACATTGGCATTTTCTCAGGAACAATGAATAGCAGAGGCACCAAACTTGGCATGCTGAGAGACAGCTATAAGACCTTTCAAAATACACCATAATGATTGACCTTGACCCTAGGTCAATGTCACTAACGCTGTCTGTTTGGAAATTTTACATTGGCATTTTCTCAGAATCAAGAAAAGCCGAAGACATCAAACTTTGCATAATGATAGACATTGACAACACATTTACTGACATACCTGTATTCAGTGACTTTGAGTCAAGGTCAAGGCCAAGGCCATACAAGCTGTTTTGCGGAAAAACCTTCCAAATCCTTAACATTGGCATTTTCTCAGAAACAATAAACAGCAGAAGCACTAAATCTGGCTTGCTGATAAACAAAAGCAAGACCTCTCAAGGCATACCATTCTGAATGACCTTGGCTGAAGGTCAAGGTCGTCAAAGCTGTCTCATTGTAAATATAAAATTGCCATTTTCTCAGAATGTAGGGGTACCAGAGGCATCAAACTTTGCTTGATGATAGACATTGACAAATCCTGTACTGGCATACTTGTATTCAATTTCCTTGAGTCAAGGTCAAGGCCATTCAAGATGTTTTGCGGAGACTTTAACGTTAGCATTTTCTTGGAAACAACAAACAGTAGAGGCACCAAACAAGGCACAATGATAGGCAGCAAAGAGACCTATGCAGACATACCCATTTGAGTGACCTTGACTCAATGTCAAGGTCATTACAGCTGCCTGTTGTGAAATTTTACATTACCATTTGTACAGAAACTACAAAAATTAGAGCTATCAAACTTGGCATAATGATGGTCACTGATAAGCTCTTCACTTACAGATCTCATTTGAATGACCTTGACCCAAGGTCAAGGTCATAGAAGCTGTCCTGGGAAAACTGTTATATCGCCATTTGCCGTTTTCTTATGAACTATGAACACAAGACACCTTACTTCAGGATAGCTAGTGATAAGAACTTTACAAACATACTCTTTTGAATGACCTTGACCTATCTCACAAGTGAGCCAAGGAGGCTTTGCTCGTCTAGTTTGTTGAATTTTTAATTGCATGTCATCGTGGCAGGGGATTGAAATGTTCACGGGGTATTTATTACCTAACCCACCGTGACTAACACTTTCTCATGTTCACCAGAATTGACTTACGGCGAGCAGTGTAGTGCCGGTCAGTGTCGAAGTGAAACAACGTGTGACGGTGGTACTTGCAGTAAGTATGGCGAGGTTACACACTATTTGTATTGTCTGCTACATTTACATGTCCCCTGGCAAGGATCCCATCACTAGCACAACAATATGTACAACCATCACCTCACTATTGGTGGTGCGAAGGTACAGGACCGTGTCACATATAATTATGTGTGTGTGTGTGTGTGTGTGTGATCACCTCACTATTGGTGGTGCGAAGGTACAGGACCGTGTCACATATAATTATGTGTGTGTGTGTGTGTGTGTGTGTGCGTGCGTGCGTGCGTGCGTGCGTGCGTGCGTGCGTGCGTGCGTGCGTGCGTGCGTGCGTGCGTGCGTGCGTGCGTGCGTGCGTGTGTGTGTGATTTTCAACGTTTTGCGTTGGGTAGATTTTGTATAGAAATCTTTCGAATCTTGCGCCGTTACTCTTGAGTATTATTTTCTATTGCACTGTTTGCTACAGAAATTCCAGCTGGCGGCACGGGATGTCAGAGCGGTACTACAGGCAGCTGTGTGTCGAGCGCCGTGTGTGAGGGGGACACTTGTAGTAAGTATACAGTCTGTCAGCTCATGTGTGTGTGTGTGTGCGTGTGTGTGTGTGTGTGTGTGTGTGTGTGTGTGTGTGTGTGTGTGTGTGTGTGTGTGTGTGTGTGAATACAACGACGTTTTACAGTGAATTTTATTTTATTTTATCTTATTGGTTGATCAGTGTCAGTTTAATAGTTGTTTACAAATTTGATTTAAATTATCTTGTAAATACTAAAAGATACACACGCACGGACGCGCGCGCGCGAGACAGAGAGAGAGAGAGAGAGGAGAGGAAATGTCTTCAATCCGGAAAATGTCCCTTATGTACGGAAACATCGGATATACCGGAAAATTTCCGTTATATACGGAGACATCGGATTTAACGTCCACCAGGACGAAAGTTGCCGCTATATCCGATGTTTTGGTTATACCGGACATCGGATAGAACGACACCAAAGTTCATTCCTAAGGGTGGCCGCTATAACCGGAGTTTACTGTAATGGGGACGCCAACATTGCCTCTTGAACTAATAGTAATAGTCCTTTTTGCTCTTTCTCTGATCACCAGCAGCATCAGATTTCACACTGTCCACGATGTTGTTGTGCCGCTTCTGAGTGAAATATCAGCGTGTAGGCATTTCTTCCCATGAGATCTTATTTTACATAAATTCACTAACCTCAGCCTGTAAGATAGTGTAAGCGCCATGACAAAGATGTAGATATTTCCATCAATCCTTGAAATATTTAGGGATTTCCTGAAATCTCTGAGTGAAACAGTGATTGCATGAACTTACGAAACATTTCAGGGATTTCAGGAAATCACTGATTGCACAAATCCACTGTAATTTATAAAATACAGTACTATTCGATCAAATAGATGATTTCCCAACTGCTTTTTGTGTGTGAAATCCTTTGTAAATATATGTATTAACTCTTAAGATGTCAAGCCCGACCACTCCCTGCCCACTATATGATACGACTGGTTAAAACAAACAAGCCACTGCACACCAGTAGGAGCCATCTCAAGCCTCCATTATGCAAGGCGTGGGCATTCCCCGCTAGTCCCGAGACCGTTGTAGATTGCATAATACTGGCTTCTAATGATCTGAAGATTTCAATGAATATTGAGATTTTTGTATGGGTTTTTACGAGTTAAAAGGGATGTCTAGCTTAGTTCATTCCAAAGGTTAAGGGTGTCTCAGAAAATAGTTAACGAACTTTGGCCACATGAAATAAAATAGGACAGAACCTGTTATGTGGTGTCCTTTTGTGTTTAAATTTATTATGATTTTTTTTTTTTTTTTTTTTTTGCATTTCTGCTTGTATGCTCGAAAGGGCTAATGGCAAAAAGAATTTGTCTTATCAGTTCAGGCCTCTCTCTGTCTCTGTCTCTCTGTGTCCCTCTCTCTGTCTCTCTGTGTCTCTGTCTGTCTGTCTGTCTGTCTCTCTTCCAGAACCTCTCCCCACTAGCACAAAATTAAATAAAAACCGTAATCGTCTTAGCCTTGAACACCAGCTTACTTACAATAAGTGTGTATTCATTCATAAAATCTTCAACGAGACAATGCCACCATATCTGGAAACTCTTTTTAATTTAAATCAGCGGCATGAGAGAACGTCGAGGAATGGCATCCTGCGCTTACCATTACCCCGTATTGACTTATTCCAAACAAGCCTTTCCTTCGCTGGAGCATTACAATGGAATTCCCTCCCTTCACACCTTAAACTAAAGATATCTACTTCTACGTTAAAGCGTGCACTCAAACAGTATCTGATGGATCGCACGTAACGTACGTTACGCGGGAACCTGCTATTTTGATTTTCTATTTTACATCAGTTCATTATCATATCAGTGATTTGTGTTTACAAAGGTCGCACGTGTGTGTGAATGCGTTTTGACCTGATGGACGATTTTCTCTATGGTTTTGTTTCTTGTAGTTTAGTGCATAATACCTTTTATATTTTGCTCCCTTTTTTCTCCGTAGTAGATAGTCTCTGTAGTATTAGCAACGGCAAGTTTGCAAACTGGCGAATTTCTGTCAAAACTTTTACCGTTGATAAATAAAGTATCATCATCATCATCATCATCCTCTCTCTCTCTCTCTCTCTCTCTCTCTCTGGTGGGGGGGGGGGCGTTTCCTGCAGAGATGTGAGTTATGACTACTAGAAAGGCTCATGGGAAACATCCGGTAGTTGATGATACAGTTGATGGTTTAAGTATCGGTTTGTAGTGTCCGGTATTATAACAACATTCCTCGTCCGTTGTCATCAGAACTGAATTACGACCAGAGCTGCACCAGCAGCCCGGATCACTGTAGAAGTGGGACGGAGTGTTACAAGGGACAGTGCAGTGAGTGTTATGTGTTTTCTTGCCGACTGGGCGTGAGTTTTGGGCTGATAAGTTAGTGTCGGCTATACTGACATGTTGTGTATGTTGAACGTTTTAAATTTTGATGAAAATACGAACTGAACCTAATGGTGGTGGTGGTCGTGGTGAAAATTGAGGTGCACATTTTGTTTATGTTACTCAGATGACTTAATTACTTCCCACTAGCGCCACGAGTTGAATCCACCGTGCACGTGCAGTCGTGTTGGTCGGCGGATAACATTTATTACAATACATACGAGCTGGAGAACAGAACTAATACGAATTCTCCACTGTCGTTTCCGCTTCAGTTAACTGTTGTGTTTTGTGTAACGGTGATTTTTTTCCTGCTGACTTCTGTTAGTAACTGAGATGTTGAACTATCTACACAGAGATACCTGCTGGTGGCATGGGATGTAGTGGTGGTTCTACCGGCAGTTGTGGGGACAACGCCATATGTGAAGGGAACACTTGTAGTAAGTCTGTTTCGCGTTTTTCTGTCAAGCCAATTTCTTCAGTGTGGCAGTTTGTTTAGCAGGGTAACCATTTAACTGTAAATTGTACTATAATCATTTGAATTGTAATAGTGATTGATATTAATCATTGTGTCCTCTGTCACCAGAGCTGGAATATAACCAGACTTGTAGTACTAACCCTGACCACTGTAGGGATGGCACACAATGTTACAATGGACAGTGCAGTGAGTATAATACGAACTGATTTACTCCGTTTCTTCACCGTTTGCACACAAAATCCTTAACAGTCCTTCCTGTAGGTTTACTTCTTTTGACGCCTCTTCAGTCAGAGAAGCGGAACAATCAGACAAATCTCAGTCAGTGTAGAACTGAATACAGAGCATGTACTTTTCTAAATGCTGCAAATGTAATAATAGATCTGTCCATTCAGACAGAGACATGTTATGTATGTCTCTGATTCAGAAACACGCCTACTTTCACTCTGAAGACAGCCTGCCATCACTTGCGCCATTGAGGATCCCTCTGGGTTCAAAGCTGGTCAAGGATGACATAGTGCGCGACCTTGTGTTTGAGAGCACCGAGACAATTTAGGCCCGTCACGGTAGCGCAGTGAGCACCATTTCCCCACCGTGCACAGAGGTACTTTCCGCTGAAAGACTCTGTGCCCCAGAGAGTGCTCCGATACTAGTAAGCAATCGTCTGTCAGTCAGGCCTGCGGGAAGTAACTCTGTCGACTTTGTTAAAAGAATTCATTCACCCATGTAGAACCTCGCATACGTCAAAAAGTTAGTGACGTCAACCAGCTAGGCGAGCTAACACGACCTCATGTGTTTGGGGTTTTGCGAGCGCATAGAGGCACGGAAAGGGTTTCCAGTACTTTCTTTATGTCAGCTTGATGTCAGAGAGCTTGCTTTCGTGTGCGCGCGGGCAGCATACATGACACAACGACTACGACTGTGACTACAGCAGGTCACTGAATGGAAACAACATATTGGGCTGGTGGCCATCTTGGTTTTGTTTGTTTGTTTGTTTGTTTTTGTTTTTTTCTTCGCTCAGTGGCGTTGGAATCGCTCCATGCATGGAGAGTTAGGGTACGTTTACTTCGCCTGCAAATGACTGGGGTGCATTGAACTCACTGCTCGTAACTAGGCTCATGAGTAGAAGACGGAATCGAGTGTGTATGTGTGTACGACACGCATTTGACACTGTCTGGGATCAGTTCCTTAGATTGAATTGGTGGTGCAGTGACATCTACATTCGACACTATTTCGTCAGTTAAAGTAGTTATTCTTTCTGTAAACAAAGAGACATAGATCGTGTCTGTAAGTTGTCACGTACAGATCGTTTTGTGTATCTAGCCTGTGCAAACACTGATGTCAACCATTATTGTCTCCTACAGAGATACCTGTTGGTGGGACCGGATGTGCTAGCGGTTCTACAGGCAGCTGTGGGGGGAACGCCGTGTGTCAGGAGAACACTTGTAGTACGTTCCGGCAGAATGTTTTAATTGTTTTCTGAATTCTCTGTCTCATTATTCAGGTTTACATCTTTATTGCTTTGTTATTTCATGTTCTTGTTTCTGAAGTCACCATGTTTTGTGCTCTACCTTTTTTTTTTTTGTTGAACTTTTAATTGCATGTCATCGTAGCAGTGGATTGAAATGTTCACGGGGTATTTATTACCTAACCCACCATGACTAACACTTTCTCATGTTCACCAGAATTGACTTACGGCGAGCAGTGTAGTGCCGGTCAGTGTCGAAGTGAAACAACGTGTGACGGTGGTACTTGCAGTAAGTATGACGAGGTTACACACTATTTGTATTGTCTGCTACATTTACATGTCCTCTGGCAAGGATCCCATCACTAGCACAACAATATTTACAACCATCACCTCACTAGTGTTGGTGCGAAGGTACATGACCGTGAGTCGTACTGAAATAAGGAATTTGAAGTACATATAGTTTGTAACAAAAGGGGGTTTGGACCAGTGGTTAAGTTGTCCGATCTGTGGATCGTGAGGTACAAAGTTCGAATCCCTGGGTGGGCAGGAATTTGGTTGGAGATGTTTTTCCTGCCGTGTGGAGTCAAAATCACCTGCTGACTCGTTTACGGTGCCTGATCGTTGGTTTCGCGTTGGCCCTTGAGTAGAGCGAAAGGAATCACGGGATGTATTTCCATCCAACGGTATTTTTTCAATAAACGGTGAACCCGATGCCGATCCAATATCAGTGTAGTCTGGAAAAAGGGAGAGTTAGAGTACCTAAAGATACTACCAAATGTCTTACCATGTTCTATGTCTGAAATCCTTACGCTTTTTGTCATAATTTTAAAGATATCTTGCTCTACAGATTGTCACCAACAACCAACCAAATAACAAAACAACAACACAACGCCCTGTTGACATTTAGACAAGCGTATTGCCTTCGTTTGCGCGGCTAAGAGCCCTAAAAACTCACTCACTCGTATTGCCTTCGTGAACAAGTTGCACGTCTTATTCTACATGCTGTAATAAAACCGGACAAGATTGTTGCCCATTACTGCTTTAGACACTGAAATAGCAAAACATGTGGTGTACAATGCGTCGTCTGCATGTCATTGGGGATTGGGTCCTATCATGCCTAGCGCGACGCTGATAGTTCACGGCACATTAACCCCAGTCACGTGGATCATTGGCTTGGTGCACGAGTTAATGGCACATACGGGAAGGTTTGTGGTTTCATTGGATAGCGTGTGGCTGTGCTGGGCATATTAATGAGCGCTCTAGGTCATCAAATTTGTGCGTATGCTCCGGCAAGCCGGTGGTGACTGGCCACCGACCCCCCTGTCAGCCGATTTAACTGGTAGAGCGGATGGCACTTCACCTGGCGGTAGGTTTTCACTGCTTCATCTTCCAGATCTACGGCGCCTGGGGACTTAAAAACCTACTCTACCATACTATACCTTGTAACAACTTGTTAGGACCACTTGATGTGGCCACCACAACGTCAAATAGAAACGGAAACGGTAATGACTGCGAAGTGGTTACAAGTTAAGCAAATAAAAGCGACATAAAAGGGACAGAAACCACTTAACTTTGACAAAGGACGGCACAGGTCGACGTTTCGCGAGAAAAAAAAATCGGTTGGCGGGAAAAGGGCCAGAAAAAAATAGTAAAAATATCAATTGTGATATTTTTACTATTTTTTCTGGTCCTTTTCCCGCCAACCGTTTTTTGTTTTTGTTTTTTTCCCCCTCGCCGTGTATGTCAGTACGTCCGCAGAGTTACCTTTTGTTTGTTTGTTGAAGTTATGTCCCATTTGTTTATGTCCTGAAGAAGGCGAAAGCCGTAACGTCGACCTGTGCCGTCCTTTGTCAAAGATAAGTGGTTTCTGTCCCTTTTATGTCGCTTTTATTTGCACCCCAACGTCGTCAAAAAGGGTTTTGTTGTATACGTACTGCTGTTTTGGATATTCTGTGCGTGATATTTGTTCAAAGAGTCGGGAGAGGGGATGGGTAGGGTAATTTGGGGGAGAGGGGCCTGGGGAGATGGTGGTGGTGGTGGTGGGGGGGTGGTGGTGGTGGTGGTGGGGGGGGGGGGGGGGTAATGGGCTGCAAAGGTTGTGAATGGGGGTCGATTTTTTTTTTTCGTATTTTTCGCAAAGCAGAGACGCGCGCGCGCGCGCGCACACACACACACACACACACACACACACACACACACACACACACACACACACACACACACACAGAGTACTTTTTAGCCTAAAT
>JACVVK020000582.1:240000-330314 GCA_018292915.2 Batillaria attramentaria
TTTTACCTTACTATCCGTTATGATAGTTAGTACCCCCATCTGAAGGCTCTGCCATTCGTGCACAAACTTATTTCTACTATTCATGCACAAACTCATTTCTACTATTCATGCACAAACCCATTTCTACTATTCATGCACAAACCCATTTCTACTATTCATGCACAAACCCATTTCTACTATTCATGCACAAACTCATTTTCTACTATTCAAACACAAACTCTTTTCTACTATTCATACACAAACCCATTTCTACTATTCATGCACAAACCCATTTCTACTATTCAAGCACAAACCCATTTCTACTGTTCATGCACAAACTCATTTCTACTATTCATCCACAAACCCATTTCTACTATTCATGCACAAACCCATTTCTACTATTCATGCACAAACCCATTTCTACTATTCATGCACAAACCCATTTCTACTATTCATGCACAAACTCATTTCTACTATTCATCCACAAACCCATTTCTACTATTCATGCACAAACCCATTTCTACTATTCAAGCACAAACCCATTTCTACTATTCATGCACAAACCCACTTCTACTGTTCAAGCACAAACCCATTTCTGCTATTCATCCACAAATCTATTTCTGCTATTCATACACAAACTCATTTCTACTATTCATACACAAACCCATTTCTACTATTCATGCACAAACCCATTTCTACTATTCAAGCACAAACCCATTTCTACTATTCATGCACAAACCCACTTCTACTGTTCAAGCACAAACCCATTTCTGCTATTCATCCACAAATCTATTTCTGCTATTCATCCACAAACTCATTTGTACTCTTCATGCACAAACCCATTTCTACTATTCATGCACAAACTCATTTCTACTATTCATGCACAAACCCATTTCTACTATTCATGCACAAACCCATTTCTACTATTCAAGCACAAACCCATTTCTACTATTCATGCACAAACCCACTTCTACTGTTCAAGCACAAACCCATTTCTGCTATTCATCCACAAATCTATTTCTGCTATTCATACACAAACTCATTTCTACTATTCATGCACAAACTCATTTCTACTATTCATGCACAAACCCATTTCTACTATTCATGCACAAACTCATTTGTACTATTCATGCACAAACCCACTTCTACTGTTCAAGCACAAACCCATTTCTGCTATTCATCCACAAATCTATTTCTGCTATTCATCCACAAACTCATTTCTACTATTCATGAACAAACCCATTTCTACTATTCATGCACAAACCCATTTCTACTATTCATGCACAAACCCATTTCTACTATTCATGCACAAACCCATTTCTACTATTCATGCACAAACCCATTTCTACTATTCATGCACAAACTCATTTGTACTATTCATGCACAAACTCATTTGTACTATTCATGCACAAACCCATTTCTACTATTCATGCACAAGCCCATTTCTACTATTCATTCACAAACCCACTTCACCCACCCCTTAATGCTTTTGACTGCTGACCTTGTCATACAATGTTTTGTTGTATTGTGGTGCTGATAGGATGGCACCCACAAACTAAAGAGTGTACTGTGAACATGTTCAACTTTGATTCGACTTTGACACACATCTTCCACTAAAGATGTATTCTGCTATCGATTCACACTCCGGAAACTGAGAGGGGTGTACTATGCATATTAACTTTAAAAGACCACCATCATTTTTTTTTTCATTTTTTTTTTCTTTTATGCAGGCCATGAATAAGTCGAACAAAAATGTCTTCCATGTGTCCAGGGCCCATACGATTATTTCGGAATTTAGGTCGAGGTGGGGGTATGAGGCCTGATGTGAACGTCCATTTCCACCACGTACGGGTGATATCAAATACGAGATATCGAAGAACAAGCAGGAACGATTTGTTTTTGCACCTACATGTGATTCAAACTCACAACTGTTAACATTGACAAGTCAGCGTGCTACCAACTCAGCTATCCTGGCAAAACTTGCAGGGTTTCCATTACTTTGACTTTCAGACACCGATGTTTAGGAGAACATTTCATATGACCAAGTCAGTCTCTCTTTGTGCTAACGATGTGTGTTTGACTTTCTTTTCAGAGGTGGACTTCAATCAGGCCTGCAATGTCAACTCAGATCACTGTAAGACGGGTACAACATGTGACAGTTCTCTCAGAAAATGCAGTGAGTTCTGAACACTTTATCACTCAAACGTCCCGGTAACCATTCAGTGTGAAGATTTTATGGACCTCGGTTTTGCCAAGTTCCCTGACCGCAGTGAGGAACAGTAATACGATAGCATTAACAACGCTATTGTGTCTTGGTCATTGTCACCCAGAGCAGCGATTGTCTTGTAGTCTCCCCTTAGAGTAAGTGCCAGCTGTCTCTGCTAAGTTCTGATACCGAATTCGACAGTCAGGATATCAGAATATAGTGTTGCTAGTTGTATTATATACTGAACTAATCTTATATTTTTCAGATAACGGTACTTTGTTAATGTGTTGATGTCTGTAGGACGTAACTATGGTTCCACGTGCACCTTATCACAAAGCAACGAGTGTCTCAGCCTCTACCCGTGTTCGGATCCTGGAGACGGCAACGCACATTGCTTGTGTCCAGAGAACCTCTATAGAGATGGCAACACGTGCAAGAACGGTAAGTGAAGCAGACCGAAGATAAAAACAAAATCACCGTGCAGCTTATTTATAAAGATGTGAGTTACGTACGAATCGTCCGGCTGTCCATGTCCGCACTTCTCTTGTATGCACTACTGCACACTAACAAAACCAAAACTTAATCTGCCAGAAAAAAAGAAACGACTTATCAGAGGCATAATTACATGTATGTGACAACGTGAACGTGAAGAAAGAAGAAAGAAAAGTGTGCACAGCGTACCTGTCTCTTTTACATGGGATTTTCCTCCTATCGCAGCGCTGATCGAATCTCCCCCCCCCCCCCTTTTTATTTTCACTTCTCAAGCCCACGTTGTATTCACGTTCCAGTGTTAGGGCCGGGAGATCCAGCATAATGTTACGGATGTCCAGCACTGTACTAGAGACATCGACGTCGCTGTAAGCAATTTGATCTTGCAGTGGATTAATTTTCCGTGTGTGTGTGTGTGTGTGTGTGTGTGTGTGTGTGTGTGTGTGTGTGTGTGTGTGTTCAGTCAACACACTGAAGGTTGCTAGAAACACAATCCAAAAGCCGGCCGGTACTGCTTACGAAACAACGTCCATCACCGCTACATGGAGCAAACCCCAGACAGGACTCCAGGTGGACTACAGGGCCTCTCTAGATGACGGCAACATGACAGCGTGGAGTACTGATCTGATAGCCAGCTTTGACAACAGGACGCCCGGTACTCGCTACTATCTCACTGTCTGGACACGGAGAATACAGGATCCGAGCTACGGGACACAGACTGTCAGCGTCACCTCAGAGTCCGTGGCATTCTACACCAGTAAGTCATGATTATTATTATTAAATCGCATAAATAGAATAGTATAGATCTGGAATAATACCAAAGCCTGGACTCCCTCGAACACACGCACGCACGAACGCACACACACAGACCTCAGAAATTGTAAGGCATAACGGGCACTTACATGTGATATTAAGAATAGAATCAATTTTAACACTTACATGTTACATGTAGTGATGTTTATGAGTGTGAGTCGCGGGATAGGAGAAATGTTTTCATTGTGATATTTACGAATGATGTGTTACTGCCTTCAAATGTTCAGTGGATGAGGTTAGAAATGTATAGACGTATGTTGTTGTTTGTCGTTGTTGTTTACAGAAAGGTATCGGTGTTACATAGTACATGGGTCTCTGTTGCTTGTCGTTATTTGTTGATATTGGTATGGTGGTGGATGTGTTAGTGATAGAGCTGGTTGCGGTGCTCCTGCTTACAGCGTGTGTGTGTGTGTGTGTGTGTGTGTGTGTGTGTGTGTGTGTGTGTGTGTGTGTGTGTGTGTGTGTGTGTGTGTGTGTAAGAGAGAGAGAGAGAGAGAACAATCTAGTCTCGTTGTACTAAGCCTCACACATCACTGTCTGTTTTGCAGAGCCCGCCATACCGGGAGAATTGGTTGAAAAAGTCTACATAGGAACAAGCGGAACGCCCGGTCGAGACGTCACGATACAGTTTTATGGTTCAGCTGGCCGTGTGGCGAGTTACACAGTGACCATCAAACCACAAGGGACAGGAGGCCCCGGCACGACCGTAACTGTTACTGAGATCGCTGATGTCGTCAGTGCCCCTTTCCAAAACCTGACTCCTGATGGGAATTATGACGTCACCATCACAGCCTCAAGCTGGCCAGTCACGGGTCCCAGTGATACCCGGACCGACACGTTCTACGTGGAGGCAACTCGTAAGTTGATTGCCATAATTTTTATGTGCGTATCATATAAATTACTCCGTAAAGGATTATATCATATGATGGTCACAGGCAAGGTTATCGGTGTCATTAAGCTTTCTGTATTTGTAAACACATGATAGGTACGGCCTAATCATTATTAAGCACATCCACGTTGTGGCTGTTATACTTAACGCTAACGGTAACGGTCTTCGGTACGTCATTGTGAAAAGAATGACTGACGCGCACAACTTATGCCTGGATACACGGGAAGCAGCGTGTTTAATACATGCAAGTATGTGTATTAAGCGAATCATTATATTTGTAACGATGTCTGTGACAGCTGCCGGCGAGGTGTCTAATCTGAACCTCCCAGAAAAAGACAGTCGATGGATCAGAGCCACGTGGCGAAAACCTGGAGATCCAAACGGTGTGATCAAAGGTTACACAGTGAGGGTCAACAGGCAGGGTACGTCACAATGTGTTGTTGGCGTCAGCATCACGTGCTCGGACTGCACGTATAACGAGACTCGACAGGTAACTCTCTCTCTCTCTCTCTCTCATTAATGTAAATGAATGGAAATGTAAAGTCTCATTATCGTCATTACTAGCTACCCAATATCAAATATTTCAATTTTGTGCTGGCTTTTTCATCGTTTCCCCGTCTTTGATATCACCCGTATGTGGTGGACAAGGACGTTAAACCCCCAAACACCCACCCACCCACCTCATGGTATGCATGCCCAGTGTCCATTTGGATTCTGCTTTTGATGTTTCTAGGATTACTAACTGGTTGTTTTATCTTCTTCTTCTTCCTTATTCATTTTGTGTTGGTTGGTGAACCGAAAAAATTAACAAATTTGTTAATAATGCTAGGTTCCTTTCTTGGCTTATGTGTTGCTGTTGATTGGGGTGTTCTCTGTTTTGTTGACGCTGCTGCTGTTGCTGGCGCTGTTCGTGTATTAAGCTTTTCTTTCTTCTTCTCTGCGAATCTGTGACTTGACAAATTATTTTAATTTTATCTTTGGCTTGCACCGTTTCCGTGTTCAGAGGCCCAACACGTCAGACTGTAACCAGGAACTAGGTGCCATTACCAAGACCTTATATCAGCTGGCCGATACGTCTTACCTGCTTGACGTCAACGTTACTGATCTGTTGCCTGACGTTCGCTATGATGTGCATGTGGTCGCTTTCAACCACAAGGGACCTGGAATGGACACACAGCAATCAGAAACCACAAACGAGGAAGGTTTGTATACACTGGTCAACATTTGCTAAGTGTTAAAATTGTCTGAAGCACTGTGTAGTAATGGGGCGTAGTGGTAAAATTCTGAGATATAAGTTTACTGTGCATTTTGTCGGGGCATCTTTGCATCTTTCTGCTTTACGTCTTGGGCACTGTTCGCAAGATTAGATAATTATAGCATCGTTTCCGTGGAGGCCGTTGCATGAGCTGCCCCCTACCACGCCGCCCCCACCCCCACCCCACCCCCACCCCGAAACTGATATCAAGCCTTACGGCTCATTGTTTATACCCGTTTGTAAATTTTACTCAATTGCAGTCAGGCCTACCTCTCAAAACAAAATCAGGTCACGAAAGGCATGTTTCTTTGCTAAAATGGTCGACTGTCGTTTCATGGCTTTGGCTGAAAACTCGCATTTTGGTATGGTACTTCTATTGAGCGGCCTACACAATAAAGCGGCTATAACTGATTATTCGAGCAGTGCCCATGCATAAAAAAGTGAAGCAGAAAGTTACCCCAACAAAATGTATCTCAGAATTTTACCAAGACGAAACATTCTTGTACAGTGCTTCAGACAATTTTTAACCCTTAGCAAACGTTGACCAGTGTAAGTAACGTCTTTTTCGGTTTGGAGTGTGACTCGTATTTTTCTTCTTTCAGATGTTCTTCTTCTGTAAGTGCAGTGTGTGCCATTTCGTCCCTGTTTAGGCTTACTCTGAGTAGTGATAGTTTTGCTGTTTTCATTTCTGGCAGTGATGTCGATTTGTGATAAATGTGTAGATGATTTCTAAAAACATGCATCGTTATGATTCAGCTGCTCTAAACTTGGAGTTACTAACGGCCGACTCGTCGACACTGAACGAACTGAACGTCAGCTGGACGCCCGGCTTGAGAACAGGACAAACAAGCTACAATGTCACGTGGGAGGAGGAGACTAGGATCGGGTCCAATCAGTATACTTTCATAAACAGCATCGTTCTGTCAGGTAGCGAAATTGCGTGTGTACTGAGTTGCCCCCCCCCCCCTCTCTCTCTCTCTCTCTGTATCTGTATGTGTAGTAGTTGTTTGTTTCTCAGCAGTGTCTTTTCCCTTACGTTTGCAGTTCTTTTGTAGTTTTTCTTGCTGACAAATCTGTAAGACAACCGAACGTTATCAAAAACGTAAAGAAAGATTTTTTTAAAGATAAAAAGACTGTTCTGCAGAAGAATATATATTAAGTTTCTCTCAAGTTATTTTAAACAATTAATTTTTACGAGGTGGTGTAGAAATGACCGTGTGAGAAATCATAGTGGATGTACGAGACAATGTGAAGTAGATTCCGCGACTGAGATCAGATCTTGTTGTTTCAGACTACAACACCAGACAGTACACGATTACTGGTCTCCTTAGCTACTGGAGGTACCAGGTCACCGTGTTTGCCTTCACTCGGCTGGGATCATCTCCAATACCCACTGTAAAGCAGTTCCGTACCTTGGATTACCGTAAGTTTACAGAAAGCTGTTCGTAACGGTAGAGGTATGGAAAATTAACGTTTTCTACACTAAAGCTACCATCGTAGGTCTGGCAACGTCTGTCTGGATCCTTTGGTGATACTGCACCATGTGGGCCAAATAATTTTATATTTAGAGGACGTGTTGCGTAGATGTTGTACATTAGTTTATCACCTTCAGCGCGTTGCCAAGGGAACCTGACAGCGGACATGATAGAGAGGAAATTAAAAAGTTGACAAGCTGATACGACGGTAGTAGTTGCTAGGGTAGAATCAGTCAATTGCGGTGTATATTTGCCCAGATGACTGGGCTTCAAGATCAAGGCGTGGCTGTTCTTTTACCTAACATACGTTTTTCATGTTATTCTTACACTTCAGACATTCTGTCTCCGCACGAGAGTGCTAAATTGCTCAGACCGTCTTTCATAGATGGACATCAGTTCGTTCAGCTACACGAACAACGATCCCTTGCAGTCTGTATAATTCTAAATCCAGTCTCTGCTTAATTCTGAATCCCGTCTTGACAAGTAGGCATAATTATTATATATAGATGGTTGGATTTGAGCGGAAATACAATACGTAGAGTGCACCACGACCACTTCCTAGAAAGAGGCGGAATATATAGTTCATGAGTGAAGATACCTGTCGATTGTACTGCGAAAGATCTTGATTGGTACCACGACGAAAAGGAAATGTTCAATATGTGCGCTGTCTCATTTCCAATGTTTTTTTTTTCTGTTTCTAAAGGCACATTTAGATCTTAGAGAATTACAACAACAACAACAAAAAAACTAATACAACACTTGATTTTTATTTTATATATATATTTGGCGAACTCACCGTATACTTGTTTTATCTATTTGAAACCCAGTGCGATGCCCCTTTTTAAATTACGAAAAGTGGAATATCATGCATTTTTCTCTCTCTGTGAAGTCCAGTTATCTTAAATTATCATCCATAGCGGCCTTTTTTTTTTCATTGATCTCTCCTGTGGAATAAATGTCCGTATTGGACTAGTACTGGATGAATCATGTGACACAGAGCACGACATCACATGACAGTCAGGCATGGTTCCCTGCCAGAAGGTTTTTTCTTTCAGACAGAAAGAGCAGACATACAGCCTTTTTGGCAAAAAAACAAAACAAAAACCCAAAACAAAAAAACTAACAAACAAACAAAAAACAAAAAAAAAAACATTGTCATCGATGAGCAGGTACATGTATTACCACTCTTCGGTGAGAACTCGCTCCCGATGTCAACACGACGACGAATCATTTTGACTGGGCATGTCGGTGTTTCCGACTTCATAAACTCGTTGCTCAAGTACAAAATAACAGTAGCCTGTATCTAGCAAGCACTGCTTACTCAAATTTCGGACAGTTTTAACAACACTTATCAAAAGTCGTTCTCAAAAAGTTCAGTCGAAGCTGGCGTCTCACCGACATGTATGCTGTTTACTGATTTGGCTGACCGTGGCAAGCCGGACGCAAATACCGCTGCTCAAGTTCAAGACGACAGTAGACTTGACCTAACAAGCACTGCGTACCGAAATCAAAAGCAGTTTCAACGCTGTGAAACCCCAAACCTGTGACATAGAGCTGAACAGAAACGTCTGAGTCGCTCAGTCGTCTGCTATCAGCGCAGAGAATGGCAGCGAATTCGTTATCTAGATAGATCTCCGACTGAACAGAAGCTTCTTGAATCGTTTGAATCATGCAGTTATAAAATGTAGCTGTTGGTGGAAGGACACTTTAATCGGTGTACATGTACTACAAATATTAGAATAAACACTCACAAAGCTTCATATTTCGCGAAGAATAGCGACAGGAAGACTCCTGCTCGAACTCTAATCGTGCAAAGCGTGAAGAGACTGAGCTGTGCTTGATCGGTTTCGCATTCACCTCGCAAATGTACATTTCCTTGAAAGCGTTATCATGTGTGTTAGTGTCTTTAGTAATTCCGACTCGTATTTTGATCGAAGACGCAATCAACCCTTCGCTAAAGCTCAGGGCTGATTTGCGTCTTGGATCAAAATACTCGTCGGTATACCACTGCTTGATGGGGAATAACAGCTAAACATGTGAACTGCAGCATTGTTGTTTAAGAACAGTGACACTGTTGCCTCTATTATTTTATGTTTGCAGCTGGTAACATTATTTCTAATTTTCTGTCATTTTAAATGGTACTTTATTAAACCTAGGAAATACGGGCTGCTTCTTCCGGGGAACTCCAGACGACCGCGTGAACGAGGGAGAATTCTTTCTTTTAGAAAGAAATACCTGACACTTTGCCATATGTGTCTTTTATTTCAGAACCAGGTCAGCTAAAGGCGTTCATCATACAACAGCCTGGAGACTCCGCTAAACATTTGGACTTGACTGTCACTTGTCCTGAGGAACGTCAACGTAATGGCCCCATCACGGCCATCGGCTACAACAGTACTGTCGTTAACACAGGCGTGAGTGAGCACACACACACACACACACACACACACACACACACACACACACACACACACACACACACACACACGGACGTTAGACTGACAGACACAGAACATTTATGCTCTTCTCCATTCAAAAGATCTCGTGACACTTTTTGTCAACCGTACAGCTTTTAACTCAGGACTCTCGTCGTTTCAGGACGCTGGACCTGCTGGTAGTAAGAACACCGATTGCAGCGGAAGTGTTGTCATCAAAGCCGGCAGTTTTGTTGCCGAAACAGATTACCAGATCAACGTGAGATACTATCAAAACTACACTACCACAAACACGATCATAAAGCGAAGGAAGATTTATACACGGGAAAATACACACACACACACACACACACACACACACACACACACACACACACACACACACGCACGCACGCACGCACGCACACACACACACACACACACACACACACACACACACACCTTTATATTTTACGCTAACTGTGCACTTTTATAATTTTTTTTTAAATTTTCAAAGTTATTATGTGTGTGATCTATATAAACTCTGTCACCAGTAAAATCTCAATGGAAATTATTATTACAATATGAAAGATAAAATGAGAAATAAAGAATTAAACAGCCAAAAAGGGAAAGTGATGGAAGAATGATCCACAAAATGGGGAAGAAAAGAAAGACAAAAAAGACAAAGAGATAAAAATAAAGACAAAAACCTTCCCGAAAAGGACCTCCTTTTTCTCATTCCCTTTACACAAACTCAGTGATATTCATTTTCTTGTAAAACTTTCGTATCTTGGTCTTCTGCAGGTTTTTGCCATTACCAGAAACTACCACGGCGAAATTAGTACCGATACTGTGACTCTTCAAGCTAGAGGTAAGACCTGTATGCGTACTCTTCAACTACTGCGTGGTGTACGAGGCATTAAAGTCCGTAAACCTGAAAGGTCGTGTGCTTAGAAATACGTATTATACCTCAGGTCAGTAGCACTGTGTAGCAAACTTCTTTTTGCAAACAACCTGGTTTACTTACGTTGTCTTCCTTAGTAATCTTATGATCAGGTTACGTTGCACTCTTTTGTGGATAATTGGACACTGGTGTTTGCAGCCAAACGAAGGTATAACACGCAGTCTGCTTGAAAACTCAGAAGTTCTTTGATGACACGTGCGATCAGCAAACGTTGTTTTAGAAGCCAGATGTGTGTGACAAGGTGACTCTCGTAAGCAGCCGTGTTAAATGACGTGATGCCGTATCGATGGCGTTTTTGTGATTTCAATTTCGATCAGCTATACACAATTTGGTGAACTGGTGATCCCCCCCCCCTCTCCAATATCTATATTGCACTATTAACGCACAAAAGTGAAAATAATAGACGACTTACCGCCAACGACTCGACGTTGGGGCACTTCACCAGAGCCATGCGCTATTTGCATGGTATGCATAAATTATTTTAATGATATGCATGGCGAACTTATTGGAATTAAAAAATAAAAATAAAAAAAGGATAGCGCCGACACGTGTATAATGCGAATGACGCCACCCTTTTTGTGTGTTTTGAAGCTCCCAGCCTGAATAGTCGACCACCAGAATCACAGAAAATCGTAGAGAAACCCGCAACAGATGCATCGACAGAAACCAGTGTGACAGTGAACCTTTGTACGTGTCTTGTGGATAACGATCAGGGGCAGATCACTTCCGCTTGTTTGATCGTCTGCAGAAAGTCTGACACTGAAGACTGTAAGCCCGGTACGTCACCTTTGTGTTTGAGTGATCTGACAGTTACCACATTCTTATTCAATAATATTGTATAACTCTCTCTCTCTCTCTCTCTGTTCTGCATAGATGCGTGCGAACAATACACGCGTGATGTGTGTGCATGTGTGATGTGGCACGATGTGTGTGTGTGTGTGTGTGTGTGTGTGTGTGTGTGTGTGTGTGTGTGTGTGTGTGTGTGTGTGTGTGTGTGTGTGTGTGCTGTCCTTACTTAGTATCTCCTAATTTTTCTTTCTTTTCTTTTTCTTTTTTTTTGACAGTAGTATTACCTCATCTAGTGTAGCAACGGCAAGCTTTACAGTTTGGTATGAATATGCCTGCAACTTCTACCGTTGTAAAATAAAGGTCTTCTACCGTTGTAAAATAAAGGTTCTCTCTCTCTCTCTCTCTCTCCCCCCCCCCCCGGCGTTAAGCCCTAACTAACTAACTCTAACTCTCTCTCTCTCTCTCTCCTGAGACAGACATAATATGATCTTTTCCTTGTCAGAAAATATGATGACTTGGTGTGCACGTAGCTATACTAGATTTCAATTTCATGTGATAACTTATAGGTATTTACATTTTGCCGAGAAATGACCGACTACAGCTTCGACAGGGTGAACTACGGAAGTTAGACCCGTAGTTTGGGAACTTCCTGCATGTAACGTGGATGTTTGCCTGAAACCACATCGTGACACTTGCTGTTGTTGCTTTCTTGCAGAACCGCCTGCGTCAGACAACCAGAAGTGCTCTGGCCTGCCTACGTGGAAAATGTTTAAGCAGAACTCCTACACTGGAAGATACCGACCCACTCCAGACGACTGGCACAAATCGTCTCTATTTCGTGAGTTTGTTTGTGTTTGTTTAGCTTTGGTTTGCTGCTTTTGCTGGTGCTATTGTTGTTTTGTTGTTGGTGGTGTTGTGTTTGTTTGTATGTATGTTTGTTTATGTTTGTTGGTGTTTTCTTTTTTGTTGCTTTTGTGTTTTTTATGTTGTTTTTTGTTGTTTTTTTGTTTTGTTTTGTTGGTTGTTTTTTGTTTGTTTTTTGTATTTTGGGGAAGGGGGGATGGGGGGGGGGGGGGGGTAATTTGCTTGCGTAGGATATCGCAGCCACCCGACATTGAGCCAAATTCTTTATTTACAAACGTAGATTCAACGGCTCTAGGCCCCGAACAAACAAATTTATAAGATTCTGCAAAACAAGGTTTATCCATAACATACTTATTTGTCTCTGATTCAGGGGACACTGTTCAGTTCAACTTGTTTTGGTTTCGGTACATCCCGCTGGTTTCCCTAAATGCTTAAATACATGAAGTTATCCAGTGAGATGCCTGTTCAGAAAAAGTACGAATAGTCACCTCACATGAAAATTGCTTACAAGTCTGCTCTGTTACTTCGGCCACACACACTCCAGTTTCTACTCCCCACCGCACCCACCCCTCGCCCGCTTATCTACTGTTATATAATTATGGTAATGTTCTCGTAATATGTATTTGTCTTGTTAGTCCACCTTGTCATTATGTCTGTTTTTAACTCTGAAGAACCTTATTTTTAAAAAGAAGAAAATCCTGGAGACAGAATGACAAGGCCGCCAGTACTAATTGTGAAAGAAATTTGAAAAGATTTTAAATCAGACTGAATCAGACGTTATTCCTGTTTCACAAACAAACGTTTCGCAGTTCCCAGCGACATTTTCTGTTTTCAGTTTACACTTTCTGTAATCACGCAGCCCGACATCAACGAACGATACAGCCCGATCAGTACTGAGAAGCACAAATACATGCTGCAGAGAGAAGACAAAATTGCCCTGCTTATGAACACGATACGGTTTTCTAAATCCCATGATTGCGAATGTTCAGCGAGAAGGCCAAATGATGGCACACCCATTCCAGAGTTTATCCAAACTGCAGGATCGAGGGTCGTTTTCTTTTTTTAGAAACTCCAGGATTTCGTTTTGTCGGCTGGAATCTGTCGGTTCTTACTAGTCTTACAAACACAAAGGTGTGTATAGGGTGGTGAACTCAGTGAGAGTTTGCACGCGCGTTTGTACCGAGCATCTAAACTGACTTGTTGGACATCATGGCGGTGAGCTGACGACATGATAAAAACCTGTGTGTGTGTGTGTGTGTGTGTGTGTGTGTGTGTGTGTGTGTGTGTGTGTGTGTGTGTGTGTGTGTGTTTTCAGGTGATGCTAGCCGCAGACGTCGATCAGCGCCACATCGTGACAGACGGGCGACAACCGAAGTAAAGCAGTACACGATTGGGAATGACACAAACTGTGGGGATGCCGACGCTTCAGTTTACTGTGACGGGCCCCTGAAACCTGACAGCGAATACGTGTAAGACTCTCTCTCTCTCTCTCTCTCTCTCTCTCTCTCTCTCTCTCTCTCTCTCTCTCGTGCTTCGGCACTGATCCAAAGAAACGAATGCCACTTCTGACAATTGGTATCGAAATTATGTACACCACGACACACGACTCAAAACGGGTGTTGATGTACCAACTTGGCAATACCTGAAGATTAGTGTATTAATGACGACCATGTATGAAGTACCTTCCATGTATTCATGTGACACTCATGCGCTCATTAACTTTCAGAAAAGGAATTGAGGAACATGCCACCTGACTTTTTTTTGTGTGTGTGGTAGAATCATTCCTGTGGCCTGCACCAGTGGTGGGTGCGCGGAGTACGATCAGCCGAGTGTGATAAGGACAAAAGGGCCGGATAAAGGTGAGTCTGCTGTGACATCAAACATCTTGGAAATAAGATTCCAAGGTCTTTGCTGACATTATCAAAACGTTGCTTCATTGTTTAGGTTCTGCTTGTTGTTATCATGATAAATTATCATTCACTCCATCATACCCACCAGTTACTGTTTTTGTTTCTTATAATTATTAGGTTGGAGTTTTTTGTGTTTTATTTTTACAATATCTTTCTTTCCTTTCTTTTTGTTTTGTTTGTTTGGTTCTTTTTCGTTTGTTTTTATTGTTGTTGCCTCGTACGTCTTTTTTTTTTTTTTTGTTGGTTTTGCTTTTTTTATTCAAAGGAAATTTAACCAGTAACTGCATCCTGTATTGGAAGAGTGATCACGCGGTCTAGGAGTTCCCAGCACAGGAAAAAAAACCCACAAAACATGAAAGGAGAAAGTTTATGTCTTATCTTTATTGTTGTTGTTGTTCTTTTGTTTTGTTTTGGGTTTTGTTTTTGTTTTTGTTTTCTTGGAGGTTTTTTTAAAAAAAAATTATTTATTTATTTATTTATTTATTTATTTATTTATTTATTTTTTTTTTGGGGGGGTGCTGTTGTTGTTGTTCTCCTTCTTGCTGCTGCTGTTAACTATCGTTGGGCGTTTTCTTCGTCTTAAACATCACCAGACTTTACCTGTAGAAGTGTAAAGAAATTCTTTCGTCTTTCTGTACCGGTAATGGGTTATGCTTTTCCTTTCCACCATCTAGGAGGGTCGCCCAACGCCGGTGCAATAGCAGGCGGTGTAGTTGCTGCTGTGGTTGTCGTCATCATTGTCGTCGTTGTCGTCATGTTTCTCCGCCGTCGCCAAGGGTAACATATCAGACATGACAAACACTAAAAAGAGACTAGCAAACATAAAGGATCTTTCTCTTTTTTGATATCGGTAAAAGGCGTTTTGAAAGATGGAACGTTTGTTTATAATGATAATAATAATAATAATATAACAGATATTTAATATAGCGCTTATACTTAGATAGCTCTAAGCTCTTACGAAGTTTAAAAAAAGAATAAAATGGCATTAAGAGTAATGTCAGAGAGCACAATAACAGACAAAGAAATTGTGGCTTTTCAGATCATCTGAATTACAGCAGCATCAGTTGCCAACTCATTATCACTCCTGTCTCCTACCCCTCCCCCTTTTTCATCAAAATTCCCACGCACCCCCCCCCCCCCCCCCCCCCCCCATGCACACACACACACACACACACAACCCAAGAAAATCGCACTTGGAAAATCAGCTTTCAGCACACACACACACACACACACACACACACACACACACACACACACACACACACACACACACACACACACACACAGTTCTGTCAATCTGAATATTATGTTCATTCCGAAGGGTGAAACGTGTTAACCATTTTTCAGAACCGGCAGACCGAATACTTCAATCGACAGCAATCTTCAGTTCAGGTAAGTCCATGTTGTGTGTGTGTGTGTGTGTGTGTGTGTGTGTGTGTGTGTGTGTGTGTGTGTGTGTGTGTGTGTGTGTTCTTTTAGTCCTTTTCTTCGTTATCCTGCTGATGTATATATTTTCAAAATTAATGTCTTTTAAATGCATTTATGTAAATTTTAGGGAGGGTTTTTTTTTTTTTTTTTTTTTTTGGGGGGGGGGGGGGCTTGTTCATAAGTCACAAAATGACAACGGACAATCTGTTGAAACTTTTTTTTTATCAAAAAAAGGAAGTCGGTTGGGATGTTCCTCTTCCAAGCCCGTGTTGAGGTTCTGCATCGCAACTCGAATCTTCACTTCCTAACCGAATATCAAGTGAGTATCGTTGTGGGCAGCATAAATTATATAAAGAGAGAAACGTATACCTATGTGAAGTTACCGTGTGTGTGTGTGTGTGTGTGTGTGTGTGTGTGTGTGTGTGTGTGTGTGTGTGTGTGTGTGTCTGTCTGTCTGTCTGTCTGTCTGTCTGTCTGTCTGTCTGTCTGTCTGCCTGCCTGCCTGCCTGCCTGCCTGCCTGCCTGTCTGTCTGTCTGTCTGTCTGTCTGCCTGCCTGCCTGCCTGCTTGCCTGTCTGTTTGTCTGTCTGTCTGTCTGTGAGAGAGAGAGAGAGAGAAAGAGAGAGAGAGAGAGATACACATTTTGTGTATTGTTATATTTCCTGTCGAAAAAAAAATCATTACTGTGTGTCTCTGTAGTGGATTAGTGGAAGACGTGTTTTGTTTTGGGTTTAGGAGCTGCTGGACTCACGTACAGGACATTTCACTACTGACGTCGGCAAGCTGGAGATAAACATGATGAAGAACCGCTATCCGGCTATTCTTCCTTGTAAGTCATTCTATAGCGTGAAAGAAAACCCAAACGTACATACCTACATACATACATACATACATACATACATACATACATACATACAAAAAACAAAGAAAAAAAAACCACAAACACAAACAACATAGAAGCAGAAATTTACAACCCCTGACCAACGCGACAGTATCGCCTCTTTCAAAGGGCCAAATCTGAAAATCACAGAACTGTTTAATATGGAAGATATTGTGTTCATTGCAAGGCGCTAGGCTGCTAATGTCAAATGCAGACATGCTGCGATCTTTTGATCTGTTAGTGTCGGGTTCATGTTTTAATATTACTCCTTTAGTTTTGTTTTTAAGGGTCGCCATGTGCATACTATGACGTCCTAAATTCTTTTGTGTTTTTGGCTGCAAAATTAATGTCCTTGTTTCGTCGGAGTGCATGGCAGCGTAAGTGACACAATCCTACCGTCCATAACCTGCTTTTGAGCGCCACGTTTGTTTTCTACCTTGCAGATGACCACACCAGAGTGAAGCTGTTTACAAGAGGACACCAGAATCAGGACTACATTAATGCTAGCTACATCTCGGTAATGCCCTTTTTAAAAAAAAAAAACATATACATGTAATTTTTTAAAATCTCTCCTTCAGAGCTCTCTCTCTCTCTCTCTCTCTCTCTCTCTCTCTCCACGCCTGCATAATTTTAGTATGGTTGCCATTGACTCAATTTTGTTTCCATTGTTAACAAGGGACCGAGCTCAACTTGCCAATACATCGCTACCCAAGCCCCAATAATTTCTACAATACCTGACTTTTGGAAGATGGTTTGCGAGCAGAGGTCACACGTCATAGTCATGGTTGCTGATCTCTTTGAAAACGACCAGGTATTCACAATTCTGAATTTGATTGTTATTCACGTAGCTGCATGAGCTGTTATGGATTTCTAAGGAGCGTTATTGTGTTTACTATTACAGGGCACTCCTTGTTCGTATGAAAAAAACAAAAACGAAAAACAAACAGACAAACAAACAAACAAAAAACAGTCCTAACAAAGGGTGCATTTTGCACTGTAACTGAGCCAGGAACCGGGCTTGGAACCGAACCGAACCGTGCCAGGCTCACTTTCTTGTGTTTACACCGCGGTTTTGTGGAAGATGCGCTGGCATGTTACGTAATACTAGCCTGGCACCCGAAGCAAGCCTGGTTCACACGCATATTTGGTCTGCCAATTCGATTCCTGGCCCGGGCGAAAGTTTCTAGTGTAAACGATCCTGGTCCGCTTCTAAGCGTGCTAGGTCCGGTTATTTGGTCCAGTGTATACGCGCCCAGTGTCAGCTGCAGAAGACTCAACTTGGATCTTAATATTGTCAAAGCCAATATATATGTCAGTGTTTTACCTCCAGATTTTCAGCTGTAAACGTGCGTGGTCCGCTTCTAAGCGTGCCAGGTTCGGTTATTTGGTCCATTGTAAACGCGCTTAAAGTCAGTTGCAAAAGACTCGACCTGGATCTTAAACCATTAATGCCCACAGTCCCATATATGGGACACACCTGTCTCATATAGTATTTCTTATATTTCAGATATCTTACTTTAAAAACAATACTCGAAGTATTCTTAGAGCACTAATTTGAACACGTTACAACAACTTTCATGTTAAACGAAAATATGGGCATTAATGGGTTAATATTGTCAAAGCCAATATACGTCAGTGTTTTACCTCCAGAGCGGTTGTGTCCTGATCCTCTTTCAATTGCAGACGACAGTGGATCGGTACTGGCCGACCCAGATGGATTCCCCGTCCCAGTACGGTGAAGTCACAATCAAGATGACGTCACGCTCCGTCCTTCCCAGTCACACGGTCCGCAAAATCACCGCTAGGATGGTAAATCAAGTCATCTTCAGTCAGAAAATCTGAGAAACGAGTAGATCGTGTGTGTGTGTGTGTGTGTGTGTGTGTGTGTGTGTGTGTGTGTGTGTGTGTGCGTGCGTGAATAATTCGATTTTCCCCTGTTATTGTAAATGATGTAATGCACGGGTTGACGTCATGATCATGTCATTAGATTGGCGAGGAGAAACAGGAAGTGACGCAGTTCGAACTGACCGGATGGCGAGGTCACAAGTGTACACTGGCTCTAGAGGACGTGGCCGACATGGTGCAGACGGTCGGTGACGTCACGCGAAGCTGCACTGGACCAGTCACGGTTCATTGCAGGTTGGTTCCCTTTCTCGATCCGGTCGTGGCCTAGCAACACACAGACACAGACACAGACACACACAGACACAGACACACACAGACACACACACACACACACACACACACACACACACACACACATCGTATACTGATAAAGTTTATGTCGGCTGGTTTGTTTGTTTGTTTGTTTCGTATCAGCACACACATACGCTCGCACGCACGCACTGTTATTCACACACAGGAAACTCTTATACACTTGCAAGTTTCGTCATTTTCGTAGTCAGTCAGTCAGTGCCCGGGCTGAAACCTTCTTGTTATTATTGTCTTGTATTGTAGCGTAATCATTATGATTAACATGATAACGACCCGGCATGTTGCTTTTGACGCCTATCCACAGACCCCTGCCCCTCGCTCTCGTCTTGTTTTCTCTGTTTCAATATAATCCTATCAACATCTATGATACGCTGAGGCTTTAAAACTAGAAGGGGAAATAATCCTCGTTTTGTGTCTTGCAAATAAAAGCTAGTTGCCTCCCTTGATTGCGAAATGAACGGCCTGCCATGCCCATTAGTAAAACTTAGTCATGAGTACGATCTTACCGTGATTACACAGTGACGGTACAGCGAGGACAGCCAGTTTCATCGCGCTGGACATGCTGAACCGGTTTGTGGAGGAACATGAGCTGAGCGCCGAGGTGAACGTGTTTCGGGTGCTGTACAACATGATGAAATGTCGCCCCCACCTCATACAGTCGGAGGTAAGGATAATGAGCGCTGTCCCTTGGGGAAGAATCTTTTTGCAAGGGATATCCGCAAATGCGTTTACTTTTTTTGCGTTTGCTGTTGTTGTATGCTGCAGATCGTGTTTTTTGTTGTCGTTGTTGCTGTCGTTACTTTATCGTCCCTTTCTGGAAATTCAGGCTGTTTCCCCTGGGGAAGCGCGTCGCTGCGGTGCAGCGCCACCCAGTGCCTTCCATGCATGCTAGGCCCGAGACTGCTGCAGATTGCATAATACTGGCTTGAATTGTCTTCTAGTGATCTGAAGATTTCAAGTACAATTTCAATCTTTGCATGGGCTATTAGGAGATACATGCTGGAAGCAGTTAGCATGAATATTTCTTCGAGGGCAAACGTCACGATCAGAAGGGTTTAGTGTTCAACGGGTTGCAATATGTTGGTTGCAGGATCAGTACATCTTCATCCATGACGTACTGAGTGTGATCATCAGTAGGAAGATGCAGGACGGACGAGGGAAGGGAAAAGTCTACCAGAACCTCGGCTACACGGACAATGTCTACGACAGTACGGACATGTACAGCACCAGTAAGTTTTATGTGTCTTCTGTCATGACTTGAACCCGACTATCGACGCTTACTGTCGTTCGGGTGAAAATGCAATGGCAAGATTGTTAAGCACCGAATTCTCAAAAGAGACATAATTCTAAAGTTGATTATGATAATTCCACAGGAGGTTCAGTTACGGTTATACTTTTGGTTATGTAGGCTATAACTAGCCGTACTTTAGAAATTATGTCATATCCCAGAACCATTACTGTGCTCGGAGTTTTCTCCTCCTAGGTTACCGTCTCTTCTTGGTACAGTCACCAACTACGTACAGTGCGACAGAAAAACACATGTGATAGCCAACTGTATTGATTAGTCGACAAGCAGCCATGTTAGTACTCTTTGTATGTGTTGCAGTTCCAGACACAAACCCATACGAGAAACTGACGCCCCAAGGAAAGGCCACTAGCTCACTGTGAACAGAAAACGAACGGGTTGTGACTACCAGTGGGGACGTACAACGAAAGTAACGAATGATTCCAGATTCCAGAACACTTGATTAATCCCTCAATGGGAAATTCAACGTGTGCGCACACACACACACACACACACACACACACACACACACACACACACACACACACATCTCTTTTGTCTGTACATAGTGCGAACTGATGCAGACCCATCGATAAAAGAAAACTGAGGACATGAAAAGCCACGCCTTACTGTGCAGATTAAAAAAAGAAGAAAAAAATATTTCAATGCATGATGTTGAAATCTTAAGGTACTGGCATTTATTTCAGTCATGTGCAAAGAGTGGATGACTTCTAAACAAAGGTCGGTGGAACAGAACGGTTGTTCGCGGTTGAAAGCGATACACTGACTGGGAGTGCGCACATAATTACAGTAGCATGTAGTAGTTATTGTAGTCAAAGATAATGCTTTTTCACTAAGAATAATGTAGAAAGTTTTTTCTGGTATTTCCGCAAGAGATGAGATGAAGCTTGCATGTTTAGAATAGCTGTACAATAGGTGAGTGTAAGATGTATCTGTGCATAATTGGATTTTCTGCTACGACATAATATATAATACATATTTCATTCATTCACTAATTCCTCTTTACTCCTTGTGGAGCATAGGGCATCGACAGTTCTTTTCCATTTCCTGCGATCTCTGGCTGCTGTTTTTGCAGCCTCCCAGGTTTCGCCGGCGGCTTTCAGCTCATCCTGGAGGCTACGCCTCCATGTCTGCTTTGGGCGCCCCCTTTTTCGTTTTCATTGTGCCAATCAAGTGCTTGTCGGGTGACATTAGACTGGCTCTTTCGCGAGGTGTGTCCAATCCATCGCCACTTCCTTCTCCTGATCTGAGCTGTGATACACTCCTGATTCGTCCTCGTCCACAGGTCTAGGTTTGGCACTTTGTCGAACCACCGGAGGTTGAGGATCTGTCGGAGGCACTTATTGATGAAGGTCTGGATCCTGTTAGAGCTGCTTTGGGTGACTCTCCATGTTTCAGATCCATACAACAGGATGGATTTCACGTTAGAGTTAAATATCCGCAGCTTGGTTTTGGTGGAAATGGCAGTGGCTCTCCAGACAGGTCGCAGGATTATGAAGACATGATGAGCTTTCCTGATTCTGGCTTTGGTGTCCTCATCTGTACTTCCTGATGTACAGATTTTAATGCCAAGGTAGGTAAATTCATCAATGTCTGCGACTGCCAGTCCTTCGATCTGTATTCGTGCATCTTGCTTCTTGGTGGTGCACAAGACTTTTGTCTTCTCTTGACTGATCTTCAGGCCTGTACGCTGCGAGATCTCTCCCAAGGCATCAACTTTTGCCTGTATATCTTGAAGCCGGTGTGAGAGTAGTGCGTGATCATCTGCAAAGTCCAGGTCCTTCAACTTCCTTGTTAGCGTCCACTGGATGCCTCTTCCGGAGCTGGCATAGGCTGTTCTTGTGACCCAGTCGAGCACCACCAGGAAAAGAAGAGGTGACAGCAGGCATCCTTGTCTGACTATTATACATATTTACCAACAAAAGATTACTCCAGTCGACAGCTTTATACCTGCGTGCCGTAGAGTGGATTTTTCGGTTGACAGCTTACTTTGTAGTGGTGCACTAAAAGTGTGCTAAGATGAATTTCTTTCAAACCTCCTGAATCTCATTACACTGAAAACATTTTTTTTTCTTTTTCGATATGATTATTATTTAAAACCCCTGCATATGCATTAGATGGTGTGACATGCTGAAATAGCTGTATATGTATATGTAGCGTCTGATTTATTCAGACAGTATATTTTTCGTGCTGACCATCTTGATTTCATATTGTGTTCTTGTATATATGCCAGTACATTGCAGTCCATATAATCAGGGCCGGGTGCTTAATGATGTACAGGTTTAGTCTAAACGACGTTATCACTATGATGTACGTATTTATTTGCATAAACCTCTCTGTATGTTGATGTGCGATTGTTAACCTTTGTAGACAGGATGAATGTGTTTGAATGACTACTAGTTACTACAGCATACACGTATAACATGAACCAAAGCACCAAGAAAGCATGTAGGTCTTCGACAATTTGCACACAGACAAGCCGATTACGGCCATTCACCTACCGGGCCTTCTGCTATCAGAAGTTTTCTCATCACAGCTGTATGAACAGAATGCCACGAAACACGATCGCAAAATTCTAGAGAAACAGTATAATTATATGTGAGGTATTCGTGGTATCTGAATCTGCACATGCGCATGGTCACACATACAATGTTGCATTTCAAAACGCAAATTGTGCTTAAAATGAAGAGATTTTTTTGACGGAAGCAGAGTGCAGCCAAAAGGGGGTATATACACGCGCAAAAAGAAATAAGATGGCCACCAGCCCAATATGTTGTTTCCATTTAATCACCTGCTGTCGTCACGGTCGTTCTTTTGTAATGCCATGTATCCGGGAGGGGACACTCACACACACACACACACACACTCTCTCTCTCTCTCTCTGTCTCTGTGTGTGATTAGAAACAACTGACCGGGCTTGTCAGACCAATCTTGTTTTTGGAAGAGAGACGTCATAATAGAATCCCTACTAAAGAATTACTTAAAGGGGGCGACCACACTCCATTTCGCCCAGAAAAGTGTCAAAACGTGTTTGAAAGGAGTCCCAGTGCGATGCAGCCCACACACGACCGCCACAGCGCAAATCTAGAATGGTTTAGCTACATGTACCGTACAATTTCATACCTGATAAGATTCGTAGAAGTCTGCATCTGTCCAAAAAGCATTCAAAATCTACGCGCCGAGGCCATCCAAAAATAATTCAAATCGAGGCTTTGGTTCCTGACGCGGTAGCGCAGATGTACTACCGGTAAGCAAAAGTCAATCCAGGGGACGGCTAACAATGGCTGATAGTAGAGCGGAAAACGCAATCGGTGGAGTGATACGTGATCCGTCAGGTGACTAACAAAGGATGGAGGGTTCCGAAGAAATTAGAAGTACCTAGTGTTTATGAATCTGAGTATAAGAAATGTGGTCAGGCTGGACAAAATATGTGAGAAAAGGATTTTTGGAGAGTTGAGCGGTCGGGAACCAGTCACAAATTGCCTCCCTTACTGGAGCTCTTGATGGAAAGAACGTATCGCTGGTCGCAGATAAATCCACCCAAACTGAGTATTTTTCAGATTTGTGGCAACTTCACGCGTTTTTGGAATTAAACGTTTCTTAGTAAATTCTCAGAAGTAAATATATTGAACAATTAATGGTCAAAGACGATCGGATTCACATGTTGACATTAGAAACAAGATAGCGGCTATACGGTAGGCTCCGCAATCCATGGGGGTTTCAACTTTGTAAAAAAAAAACTTGGTGAATCCACGCGAATTCCAAACCAGTTTACTCCAATAGGTCTAACGGTAATAAAATCACTTGGCATTATTATTTTCCCCCTAAAAAAGCGTATATCTCAGGTTTGACTTACTGCTGTGGGGCACTACGCGTCCATGTATGATACTCATACTGAAAGAACGCCACAAACTGAGCCGACTGTCCCGAATCAATTTTACTCTCTTAGGCCTACCTTATAGCTGTCAGACAATTAGCGTGCACTCCATCGTTAGGTTTCTTGAGTTCCTTTCCTCACGGGAAGGTAGGAAAGGGGAGGGCAGCGCACACGGCAGATACTATATTCCCAACCAGCTAGATGTTGGAAATAAAATGACTTCTTTTTTTTCTATTTCATCGAGTGGTCAAGTTACGGTGTTGTAACCCAACTAGTCAGTTTTATTTCCTGAAAAGTACACCAGTCGTTGTCAGTCACCTAGATCACTAAAAGTATGCTCTGACTTGACGATTTTTTTTTAATTTATTTATTTATTTATTTATTTTTTTTTTATTTTTTTTTGGGGGGGAGGGCACTGAATATCATCTCACTGCTTGATTGATTGACCGTGTGTGTGTGTGTGTGTGTGTGTGTGTGTGTGTGTTTAACCATAGTATGCAAGCTGCTACCCATGGGGAAGCATGTGGGCATTTGTACACCACCACCACCACGTTTTCTGCAAAGTATATTTATTTGTTTCCTTTCTACCATCCCTCCCAGACCCTGAACATGAACACTTGATATAAAGTTGGTATGAAGTTGAGGCAGGCATCATGGACAATGAAGCATTGATTTTGGACTTTATTTTAGAATGTAAAAGTCCCAAACCTGACAGGACCTGTCATGACCACTAGGCCAAATCTCCTTGTCAGCCTTCTGTTCTGTTGTAGCAGCAGTCTGGTCCAGTAAAGACAATGAACATCATGGGCTTCTTTGCCATCACATAAATGACTCTAGGGGGCGAAATAGGTGAGGGTCATTCTTCCACAGGTTTTTAAGGGAAATTAACCACCACCTACAGAAATACTGCAATCACCTTCTTTTACTATGTAATGAAAACATTAACAAGAAACCAGCAGTACAAATCTTAAACAAGAGCAGTCAGTAAATATTCATTTCTCACTGTCAAAATTTAGCATCCTGGATAGTGTTTTGACAAATTGATTATGAAGAACTCAAGTCAAAAGGATCTAGCTGAGTCAATAAGAATTGCTCTAAATCCCCTCTCCTCACACTGACACATGACTGAACATGGGAACAAATGAAGACAGTAATAGAAGTTTGGTGATCTTTGAAACATGTTACATGAAGCACTGTTTTCCTTAATGACTTACTGCTATCAAAGATTTACCTATTTAAAACATTCCTGATAAAATAAAATAGATACTCTGTGTGTGTGTGTGTGTGTGTGTGTGTGTGTGTGTGTGTGGAGTGGTGGTGGTGGGAGGGGGATGGAGGTGAGGGAGTGTCAGGGACTTTTCATTTCTCACTGTCAAAATGTAGGATACTGGATTGTGTTTTGACAATTTAATTATGAAGAACATAACGCATAAGGTTCTGGGTGAGTCAATAGAAACTGCTCAACAACCCCTTACTTCACATTGACATATGTCTGCACATGGAAGCAAGTAGAGACTTTAAAACATTTTACATGAGGCATATATTCCCTGAACGACTAACAGATTCAAACCCACTTAAAACATTCGTGACAAAACTGAAATTTTAAAATTAAATAAAATATCAAATGATAAAATAAAATAATAAAATTTAAAAATAATAATGAAATATAATAAAATAAAATTGAAAAAATCATTTAAAAAAATAAAATAAATAGCACTGTTCTCTGGTTGGACAAACAGTATGGCGTTTGTGTCTGACTCTGCTGCACTCCATGTACATGTATTTGATTCCTTTCAAGTAAGTTCACTTTTCATTGCTATTTGTTTTCTAATAGTCGCCTGAATAAAATCTCCCTTTTTTTCAGACATGCTACATGTACTATCACAAATCATTATGTTGTTATGGAAATGGTACCTACATGTAGAACAGTGGTACATATGTACATCCATATACAATAAGCCTATTACAATAATTTTGCTAAACCCCGATCGACCCTATGCAGATTTGAAAGAAGCGTTTAACTACCGGCCTGGCGAGAAAGGGGTGAGATCACAGACCTAAAAAAAAGATCGCAGGAAATTGCTGAAGTCTTTATAGGGTAAATTCACACAGCAAAGTTGCGTATGTCGTTGAAAAATTGCGGAAGTCTTTATTGTTTTCAGTTTTTCTGAAAAATTGCGTGACGGTGTGAAGTGTTTGCGTGCCTCTGTGTGTGTGTGTGTGTGTGTGTGTGCAAAATGACTCCCACAGAAGTTTCCTGTGAGGAAGCAAGTGTGTGCAAAATGACCCCACAGAAGTTTCCTCTGGGGAAGATCCGTGATTAACATCAGACACGAGCAGAGTTTAAGCCGAGTTGAAAGCGTATTGTTCGTCATCTCTGACATTTAATCGGTAGAGGAAAGTTGTGTGTATCTGTGCCGGCTTGCGTACTTCCGGCTTCATGAAATTCAAACGATTATTTTTAAATGGGCCGCAGCTCTGAAACCGACTTCAGCTAGGTATCGGCCGGATTTTCAAGCTGAACTGTTTGTGATAGCTTATCTAAACACATCTTCTTGGGCAATGCTAACGTCTTTTTTGGTCCACCAGTTTCACAGAAACGCGAAATTAAAATGTTAGCGACCTTAAGTTTGACTTGTTTTTTTTTTGTTTTTGTTTTTTTTTGGGGGGGGGGGGGGGGGCAGATGGAAGAAAAATGCAAGTGAATTCATCTTTGTGTCAGTCCTGTTTTTAAGATTTTCGGGTGGTATTGATCTGAAAGTTATCGTGGCATTATATTTTCTTTCCCATACCAGACTGAGAAGCGTGTAATTAGCAAGTATTCCCCATGAAGCTGTTGTATACCGACGAGTATTTTGATCCAAGACGCAAATCAGCCCTGAGCTTTAGCTAAATACGAGTCGGTATACAACAGCGTCATGGGGTGTAAATGCTTTATCATTGTTTTCTTTGCGCCAATTTATGGTATATTTTGAACGTTTTCCCTACTAAAAACTAAAAATCGAAAGCGGCTGCACATAGAAGACGAACGAGTTTGTCAACAACGCCGACGACAGAATAAAGTGCGCCTTTTTATGCTAGCAAGACGGTTTCAATTCACTCATGAACTCAAATCCAAACAAAAACACAAGTTCTAAACATCGACTGAAGACACAAACAAACATGCTAACGCTTTCAAGGAACTATAATTTGCGAGATGAAATCGAAACCGATCAAGCACAGCTTAGTCTGTTCACGTTTTGCACAACCACGGTTCGAGCGGGAGTCTTCCTGTCGCGATTTTTCACCAAATATGAAGCTTTGTGAGTGTGTATTCTAACATTTTTTAGTACATGTACACCGATTAAAGTGCCCTTCCACCAACAGCTACAGTTTATAACTGCATGCTTGATTCAAACGATTCAAGAAGTTTCTGTTCATTCGGAGATCTCGACAACGAATTCGCTGCCATTCTCCGCACCGATAGCAGACGACTGCAGCTACTCGATTCGATTCTGCTTTATGTCACAGGTTTTGGGTTTTATAGCGTTGAAACTGCTTTTGATTTCAGTACGCAGTGTTTGTTACGTAAAGTCTGCTGTCGTCTTGAACGGTATTGGCGCCCAGCTTGCCACGGTCAGTCAAGTCAGTCAAAAGCATACATGTAATCGGTGAGACGCCAGCTTCGAATGAACCTTTCGAGAACGGTTTTTGGCTCCCTTGTGTAACAATGGGAGTCTATGTAATAACACTTCGTCGTCTGCCTCTGTGTGTGTGTGTGTGTGTGCAGAAAAACTTTAACATTGTAATTTTCTAAGAATCTACAAACAGCAGAGGCACCAAACTTGGCATGACCTTTCAAAGCATAATTATCATTTTGAATGACCTTGACTCAAGGTCAAGGTCACCGAAGCTGTTTGAAAATTGTACATTGGCATTTTCTCGGAATCTGCAAACACCAGAGGTTTTAAACTTTGCATGATGATGGACAATGACAAAAACTTTACAGATATACATATATTTAATGGCTTTGTGTCAAGGTCAAGGCCAGACAAGCTGTTTTGTGAAACCTTATCATTTGCATGTTCTCAGAAACAACAAATAGCAGAGGCGCCAAACCTGGTGTGCTGATAGACAGTGATAAGACCTATGCACAAATACCATTTTAAATGACCTTGACTCAAAATCAAGGTCATTAAAGCAGTCTGTTTTGAAATTTTACTTTTGCATTTTCTCAGAATCTAGAAGAACCAGAAGCATCAAACTTTGCACGATGATAAACATTGGCAGCACATTAATAGGCATACCTGTGTTCAATGACTTCTAGTCAAGGTCAAGGCCATGCAAGTTGTTTTGGGAAAACTTTAACCTTGGCATTTTCTCCGAAATAACAAACTGTAGAGGCACCAAACAAAGCATTATGGTAGACAGCAATAAGACCTACCTTTCTGAATGAGCTTGACTAAAGGTCGGGGAGCCGGGGTGGTCGAATGGTAGAGCGTTGGACTTCTAATGCTCGGGTCGTGAGTTCGATGCCGGCTGGGGCCAAATATTTGTGCTGGCTTTTTCATCGTTGCCCCGTCTTTGATATCACCCTATGTCTCAAGTCAAGGTAATTAGTCTGCCATTGTTTCAGTGCCTTTGACTGCAATCTGCATCGGGCTGGGTAGTGTGTGTGTGTGTGTGTGTGTGTGTGTGTGTGTGTGTGTGTGTGTGTGTAGCGCTATGAGTTGTTTTCAGGGGAGATTAAGCGCTAAACAAGTACTATTCATTATTATTATTATTAAGTTTACATCTGCACTTTCTCAGAGGCATCAAATTCTGCATGACAGACAGGCACTGGTAACACCTTTGCTGACATACATTCAGTGACTTTCAGTCGAGGTCAAGGCTATACAAAATGTTTTGGGGAAACTTCAACAGTGGCACTTTCTCTGAAACAACGAACAGAAGAGGCACCAAATGAGGCATGATGATAAACCAAGAGACCTATGCAGACCTATGCCTTTTTGAATGACCTTGATTCAAGGTCAACGTCAGTAAAGTTATCTATTGTGAATTTTAACATTAGCGGTTTCGCAGTAACTACAAAATTAATACTAGAGGTGTCAAACTTGGCATAATATAGACATAGATCCTTACCAACAGATCTCATTTCAATAACTTTGACCCAAGGTCAAGGCCATACAAACTGTTTGGGGGGAAAACTGTACTAAGAACATCAGAGACACCACTTGGCATGATGATATACAGTGATAGGACACAAACATAATCTTTTGAATGAACTTGACCCACGACACAAGTGAGCCACGGAGATATTTGCCTCTCTACTTGCAAAAAAGCTTTCTGCTTTTCAAACTATGTGCAATGCGATCATAACAGCACCAAAGAGGAGCAAAGCCTCCTTGTCTCACTTGTAAGATGGGTCAAGGTCATTCAAAAGAGTATGTTTGTAAAGCTCTTATCACTATCCTGAAGTAAGGTGTCTCTTGTGTTCATAGTTCCTAAGAAAACGGCAAATGGCAATAAAGCAGTTTTCCCAGGACAGCTTCTATGACCTTGACCTTGGGTCAAGGTCATTCAAATGAGATCTGTAAGTGAAGAGCTTATCAGTGACTACGCCAAGTTTGATAGCTCTAGTTTTTGTAGTTTCTGTACAAATGGTAATGGGGTGGGGTGAGTGTTTAGGAGTTTAACGTCCTTTTCCACCAGGTAAGGGTGATATCAAAGACGGGGCAACGAGAAAAAAGCCAGCACAATATTTGGCCCCAGCCAGGATTCGAACTCACGACCTGAGGCATTGAAAGTCCAACGCTCTACCATTCGGCTATCCCGGCTCCCACACAATGGTAATGTAAAATTTCACAACGGACAGCTGTAATGACCTTGACCTTGAGTCAAGGCCATTCAAATGGGTATGTCTGCATAGGTCTCGTTGCTGTCTATCATTGTGCCTTGTTTAGTGCCTCTGCTGTTTGTTGTTTCCAACAAAATGTTAACGTTAAAGTCTCCGCAAAATATGTTGAATGATCTTGACCTTGAATCAAGGAAATTGAATACAAGTAAGCCAGTACAGGTTTTGTCAATGTCTATCATCGTGCAAAGTTTGATGCCTCTGGTACCCCTACATTCTGAGAAAATGTCAATTTTAAATTTTCCATGAGACAGCTTTGATGACCTTGAACTTCACTCAAGGTCATTAAAATGGTTTTTTTTTGAAAGGTCTTACTGCTGTTTATGAGCAAGCCAGGTTTGGTGCTTCTGCTGTTTATTGTTTCTGAGAGAATGCCAATGTTAAGGTTTTGGAAGGTTTTCCACAAAACTGATTGTATGGCCTTGAGCTTGACTCAAAGTTACTGAATATAGGTGTGTCAGTAAAGGTGCTGGCATCATGCAGTTTGATGTCTCTTGCTTTTCTAGATTCTGAGAAAATGCTAATGTAAAATTTCCAAATTGACAGCTTTTGTGATATGGTCTATCAGCGTGCCGAGTTTGGTGCCTCTGCTATTCATTGCTTCTGAGAAAATGCCAATGTTAAGGTTTTGAAAGGTTTTCCGCAAAACAGCTTGCATGGCCTTGACCTTGACTCAAAGTCACTGAATACAAGTATGTCAGTAAAGTTATTGTCAATGTCTATAATCATGCAAAGTTTGATGTCTCTGGAAATTCTAGATTATGAGAAGATGCCAAAGAAAAATTTCCAAATAGCTTTCCGTGGGTCAAGGTCAATCATTATGGTATATTTTGAAAGGTCTTATGGCTTTCTATCAGCATGCCAATTTTGGTGTCTCTGCTATTTGTAGATTCAGAGAAAAGGCCAATGTTATGGTTTACTGCGGACACACACACACACCACACAGACAGACAACGGAGGGTTATTACACAGACTCACTTTGTTACACAAGTGAGCCAAAAAATGATTTAGTTCCCTTTTTGGTAGGATAAACGCTTGTGGTTGTTACTTTCAATTCATCATGATGAAGTTTTTTGTACTGTTATGATTGCATTGCACATAGTTTCAAAAACAGAAGGCTTTGAAAAATAAAGTTTTGTGTTCAGAAAGGGCATTAGCTGGTTACTTTTAGTATGTGTTCGTAAATCATGTGTGACATTTTCATCAGTCACTGCGGATTTTTGGCTTGCTTTTTTTTTTTCTTTTTTTTTTCTTTTTTTTTTTTGGGGGGGGGGGGGGGTTGAGGTCTACAACACTACTTTGTGAACATTTCGGCGCCCACGTGTCTTAGAAAGACTTCATTCCAATGAGAAACAGAGAACTGACTAAAAGTTTAACTCCGTAGAGCACTTGTCATACTAATGGAAGTTTTGTGTGTGGAGGGGAGTAATTTAGTTCTAAATAAAAAACCGGCCCCCGTAGTGTAATGGTTAGCACTTCGGACCATGGACCGGGAGACCCGGGTTCGAGTCCCAGCCGAGACAAGCGGGATTTTTCCTACCTAGGTCGGCTCCTACCCAGAGCGGGTGTGCTATGGGCCCGATGGGGAGGCTGTTGCCACACAGCCGAGATTCACCCACTTCACGGGTGCGACTTTGGGGGTGCTTCCCTTAGTATGACACGTCGTATGATGTGGATGATTACACGGCCGGCACCGCAGGTGCCGTAGTTCCCGGGCCTGGTTAATGCCGGGATATTTATGACAGGAAGCGTGGAATGCGGCCCTGTCCCGCAGTCCCAAACCACATGGACCTCCATAGCATCATCTTACTATCATCCTCATCTCCATCATCATGCATAATAAAAATTGTCCCGGCTTCCGAGTCCTCCGTGGGTTCCACCCATGACCTGGGAGGAACACCACTGGAGCTGGCAAAGAGTTGGGAAAAAAAAAAAAAAAAAAAAAAATCTGCTCCCAAATTAAACTGTGCATGCGTTTTCAGGGCATGCAGTCATTTTGTCATGCTGGAAGCAGAGATAATATCAGCCTAGTGAGGATCGAGAATTCGGGTGGTTGGTAAGTGTTTACTTGAAATATATAGCAAATAGTTGTATATAACCCAATTCAAAACTTTAATACCGAATCTGGACAGCTTACTGATGTGTAAAAAATGTCCTTTCTCCGATATGGACTTGTTTTGTGGATCGTTCAGTGCACACGCTGTGCTCACAAAATCGCCACCTCCTACACTAACTGTCCACACAGCCAGTCAGCACCTCATAGTGTGCCGAGGGCAGGGACAGAAAGGAAGCCCCAGACAAAACAAGCCTTCACAGGCATGCCAGTGCGGCTTGATTAGTAAGTAACGGACACAGGTTCTCGTCTGCAATAGAAGTTTAGGCTCGCTGTTGGCTAGCTGAGGCGTTTAGCATGGATTTGTGTCGTCATTTTCAAATTCTGCACTGAGCAACGGCCGTTTCCGGTCGAGTTTGTGGCGACTGTAGGCGTTTGGTTCATAGCACTCATGAGTTTCTTCGAAACGAACGCTCATTCATTCAAAGTCACAACCGTGTCCCTTTCGTGGAGTAATTTGTCCACTTTGGGACCAACTATCGGTATTTTTGCTCCCACCTCAACGATATTTTCCGCCATGTTGTGACGTAGTATCGCCACTGTGAAACAGCTCAGCTTGTCAACCCACTCAAATACGCTGCACCGAGAGACGTAAAGCTTGATGACAAAAATAATGTGCGTATGTAGGTGTTATTTACTGTCCAAGGAAGTCACATACGCAACAAGAGCAGTGGCATTTTTGTGACACTGCAGACTGCGCATACTGACGAGCAAAAAACCCATTTAAGTAAAGATATGCACCCCAGAAAGTGTGTCGTTTGGTGTACAGACAAGGAAGTACATCAGCCTTGTCACCCAGCCGGGTGGATTGACGCACAGGCCGATAAAGCGCATGTCGGGTGAGCCTCAACGCAAAGGTGCATTCAGAAACACACAGCGATGGCTTCAGTGAACCAGGGTAGGCTGACTATTTGTCTGGTAAGTTCGTGTTTGAATTTTCATATCTGACATACTGACAGTATTCAACAACTTATCACCATGTGGATCTTTGTTCCTCGGTGATGGTGGGTGGGGGTGTTTGTGCGTTTAACGTCCTTTTCCACCACTTAAGGGTGACATCAAAGACGGGGCGACGAGAAAAAGGTCAGCACAATATTTGGCCCCAGCCGCGATTCGAACTCACGACCCGAGCATTGAAAGTCCAACGCTATTCACTGGCGTCACGGCAATTTGCCAAGGACACCTTGTATAGCCTTGACCTTGGAGCAAGGTCATTCAAATGAGATCTGTAAGTCAGTAAAGATCCTACCAATGTCTATCATTATGCCAAGTTTGAGGGATCTAGTGTTTGTAGTTTGAGCAAAAATGGAAATGTAAAAATTCACTACAGCTGTAATCACCTTGACCTTGAGTCAAGGTCACTCAAATGGTATGTCTGCAATGGTCTCATTGCTGTCTATCATCATGCCAAACAAGGTGCCTCTGCTCTTCGTTTTTTTTTTTCCCCTGAGAAAACGCCAACGTAAAAGTTTCCTTAAAACTGCTTGGAAAAGGAAATTGAATACAGGTATATCACTAAAAGTTTTGCCAATGTCTATTATCACGCATAGTTTGATTTTTCTGGTACTTCTAGATTCTGAGAAAATGCCGATAATAAATTTCCAAAGAGACAGTTTTAATGACCTTGACCTTCAGTCAAGGTCTTGCAAAATGGTATGTTTTGGAAGGTCGTATTGCTGTCTATCAGCATGCCAAAATTGCTGCTTCTGCTGTTCGAAGTTCCTGAGAAAATGCCAACGTTAAAGTTTTTTTTTTCCCCGCAAACAGCTTGTATGGCCTTGACCTTGACACAAGGTTAATGAATACAGGTATGTCTGTAAAGTTCTTATCAATGTCTGTCATCATGCAGAGTTTAAAGCCGCTGGTGTTTGTAAATTGGAAGCTTTAAAAAAAGCACAATAAATCTTGATATTAACCCATTATCTGACCCTATGCAACGCCTGATACCGAGAAAACACACAACACACACACACACACACACACACACACACACACACACACACACACACACACACAAACACAGAGAGAGAGAGAGAGAGAGAGGCGCTATTTGTGTAGCCTTCACGGCATACTTCCTCGTTCATTAAGATCAAGGTGTTAGTACACTTATTTCGGCAATTCGATCTGCATCATACGTTAACGAAAATCGTAATATTGATCATAGAGCAAAGGTCTGCGTCTTTCATTTTCTGCTTCATCTCGATCACTCGCAAATGGACACTGTGTGCTTCCGCAGAATTTCCTCACCATTAGCCGACTAGGCCTTCAACGCTCACCATTTAACTGACCAGCAACTATTTCCCGCTGTTCTGAAGTGTGTGTGTGTGTGTGTGTGTGTGTGTGTGTGTGTGTGTGTGATCAGTTCGTGTTACCGCGACTGATATCTCGGAAACTGTACTGAGGGTTAATTTGATTCTGTTAATGAAAGGTCAAGTTGATAAGTGGATTTTTACTTGTATGAGAGCTCGTGCCATAAACTGACGAAAGTTTCCGGGATGTCACGTTGTGTGAATCATTAAACCTCTCTCTCTCTCTCTCTCTCTCTCGGTGATCGTGCTGTACTGACGGCTTACCACTATGGCCACTGACGCTTCTACTGCTGTGGATAACTTGGCGATGGACAGTAGTTCTGCTGGTGCTACAACGTCTCCAACTGCGGCCATCACACTGAGTGACATCCAACGTATCATCGATCAGCAGACACGAGTGATCGACGAGAAGCTGGGCTCCCTACGCGCCGATATTACTGAAGTTCGTACCTCAGTACAGACGATCGCAACGGACATTGCCGAGGTGAAACAACGGACCCTTACCTTGGAGGCGACGTGTGAAAAACTATCCGAAAAACACGACGATCTGGTGGAATCCGTAGAAGACTTGGAGGAAGACCTTAAAGACTTGCAGACACGCTACGAGGATGAGCTTGACAAGCTTGAGGCCTTCTCGCGCAGAGACAACTTGCGGCTTTTCGGTCTGGTTGAATCTCCAAATGAAACTTTCGAATCATGCGCTGCTAAAGTGATAGAGTGTTTGCAGGGAACTGTACCCAACAAGACATGGTCAGAGGACGATGTGGTACGCGCGCACCGAGTTGGGAAAAAGCCAAATTTTTCCTCTGTGGCATCTAACACCACCCCGAAATCCCGACCCATGATTGTGAAGTTCGCACGGTGGAGGGATAAGATGGACGTCTTGACCAAGGGACGTACGGCTCTTAAGGCGAAAGGGGTCAGTGTCGCAGGCGATCTTACCACTCGCCAGCATCGGAAGATCCAGGAGCATCGTGACAGAGGGCTGCGCGCATACTACAAAGGTGCGAAACTGGTCGTGTCTGGGCCTCTACAGCAACGCAACGATGACACCGACAACTTTGGCCGCCGTCGTCGTGACACATCCAGCAGCGGTAACGACAACCACCAAGGCAGGACAGCCACCAACCGTGTCCGTGGCCGTGTCGGTAACCAGGAACGCGGAGCTACAGGTGACACCACTGGCTTGACCCCACGTGCAACACTGTCCAATCAACAGCTGCCGTCACCCAAGCCCCCCAAACGCCGCCGGCCACCGAGTTCGCCTAGCGGGGTCGAGGTCGACTCCAGCCAGCTTTGACGTGTTGGCCATGCCCCCGACACCGACACAGTTGCACGTGATCCTGTCACCCATAACGCGCGTGTAGTTGTGAATCATGTGTGTCATACACTTACCTTTCTCTCTTGGAATATTGACGGTCTCTGGAGTAAGTTACCTGACCCGGACTTCTTACAGTATGTGAGTAACTTTGATGTAGTTTGTTTATTTGAAACATTCCTGGAAAACACTTTCGTTCCGCCGGACAGCTGGTCAGAGTTTTCGTGTTTCTCAACGCCTGCTGTCAAACTTTCTCATCGTGGCAGGTGTTCCGGGGGAGTCGTCGTCTTAGTCAAAAACACTTATGCAAACTTTGTGTTACGTGTAGAGTGTGCAAGTGACCATGCTGTGGTTTTAAGGTTTGATAAATCTCTGTTTCGTACAGATAGGGATGTACTTTTGTTTGCAACCTATATACCCCCGGCGGACTCTCCATATTACAGAAGCAAACCATTCAACTGCCACATCACTGAAATTGAACACTGCGTCGCCAGTCTGTTAGAACAGTTTGGAGATATACACTTACTTCTGTGTGGTGATTTTAACGGGAGAACTGGTAATCTGCAACCTAACCAAACATTATTTCAGCTGGATGCTGATGAATTACTGTCCAATAACTATGAAATGTTTAGTCCGTCTAGGGAATCTGACGACACCGTTGTAAACGCTTTTGGAAGGAATTTGTTGAGCATGTGTGCTTCCTTCGAACTCGTGATCTTAAATGGCTTATGTAGTCCTAGTGTATCCAAACAACTCACATTTGTTTCTCCTACTGGTAGTAGCACTAACGATTATGTCATTGCTTCTCATGATTTTACTGCTTTGTGCGAGAATCTACATGTCGTAGAACGAGTTGAATCAGTACACATGCCCTTAGTACTTACCGTTTCCACAGACTACACGCAAGCCCAACGAATTACAGATACTACCACACAACATGTTTCGTTTAGCTACAGTAAGATTGTGTTTGACAATGCGCAAACGGGAACACTCGTTGAACATTTCATGTCTCTTGATTTCCAGAATAAAATGGCAGAGGCCACAGCTAAAATTGAAAACTCATTCAGTGAAGCATTAGAATCATTCACGTGTGCCGTTAAAGACGCTGCTGATTGCATGACCAAACACATACACACAAATAGACCTTGTTCGAGTCCTCCAAAAAACATGGCCATTCCTGGTTTGATACTGAATGTAGGGAGGCAAAGAGGGTAGCTAGGAAAGCTCTTAGAAGGTTTACTAGAAATAGGTCTGCTTTAAACCGAGAACTCTACACCACAGAAAGAAAGAAATACAAAGATTTATTGCGAAATAAAGAGAGGAACTTTAAAAAGGAGAGTGTTGACAATATCATTAGCAGTTGCAAAGATCCTCAGTCTTTTTGGAAAGAAATGAAAAAATGGAAACGCAAACCCTACATTCAAAATAACATAACGAAAGAGACGTGGTTCAATCATTTTTCTAACGTTTTGAACGAAAGCATTGAAACCGAAGATGATTTATTTGAGGCTGATGATGCTGTCAGTGATGAACTGTTTCTTGAATTAAACTCTGATATATCAGAAGCAGAGGTCATAGAGGCATTAAAACATGCTAAGGCAGGTAAAGCTGCTGGGCCTGACGGTATTATAAACGAGGTTTTAAAAGCTGCTGGTTTGTCTATTGTTCCTTTCCTTACTTCATATTTTAATTGCTTGTTTAGCAAAGGCCTTTTCCCTGACGAGTGGTCAAAGGCAATTATCTTTCCACTTCACAAGAAAGGGGATGTAAACAGCCCTGATAACTATAGAGGTATTGCACTTCTGAGTTGTGTCAGTAAACTATATACTCACATTTTGAACAAAAGATTAACAGATTGGGCTGATGTCAACAACATATTATCAGAAACGCAAGCAGGCTTTAGAAAGACATACTCAACTGTAGATCATATGTTTACATTATACGCTATTGTCCAGAAACATTTGTTACAAAACAGAAAAGTCTATGTTGCCTTCGTTGATTTTCGGAAGGCTTTCGATACTGTTAAGAGAAATGTTCTATGGAATATTTTGTTTAAGGTTGGTGTGCAAGGAAAAATGCTGTCAGCACTCAAAGCCATGTATAATTCAGTTAAGTTTTGTGTTAGAGACAACATGGACTACACAGAGTACTTTGAGTGTTTTCAAGGCTTAAAACAGGGTTGTTTGGCTTCGCCAACCTTATTTTCGTTCCTAATCAATGAGTTAGCATCTCATATCATTGATCATGGTAGGCATAGTTTTCAGCTCAGGCCCGGTGCAGTCGAACTATTTTTGTTGATGTTTGCGGACGACATTGCTCTGTTTTCTTGTACACCTAGTGGCTTACAAACTCAGTTAGACAATTTGTATACTGTGGTTAGCAAACTTGGTCTTACTGTTAATTTAGATAAAACTAAGATAATTGTCTTTAGAAATGGAGGGTTCTTGTCAAAGTTTGAGAAATGGAAATATGGTACTCAGTCTGTAGATGTTGTTAACACATATAAGTATCTAGGACTAAATTTTACTACTCGTTTAAGTTTAAATTCATCAGTTGCTGACCTTGCCACTAAGGCAAAGAAATGTGTCATAGATATTTTTAGAGTTCTCTGGAAACTTGACTGTTGCAGTCCAACTATCTTTTTCAAGCTGTTTGACGCTCAGATTGTACCAATACTTCTCTATGGTTCAGAAATCTGGGGGGTTGAAGAGTTTCATGAAATTGAAAAGGTACATCTATTTGCATGTAAACGCCTTCTTAACGTCAGCCTTCGAACACCAAATCAGATGGTATACGGTGAACTTGGGAGATATCCCCTAACTGTACTAGCTTCTGCAAGGTGCATTTCCTATTGGCTTAGGCTGTGCAGTTTACCACACGTCAGATTTTCCAGCATGGCATACCTCATGCTTAGAGATATGGACGACCGAGGCAAAACCACATGGACTACAAAAGTAAAAGAACTGCTTTTTCGAAACGGTTTTGGTCATGTTTGGATTGCCCAAGGAGTTGGCAATAAGAGAATGTTTCTCAACGAATTCAAACAAAGGTTGATTGACTGTTCAAAACAGGACTGGTCGGCTAAGCTTTTTGAAAGTGACCGTTTCACAGTCTATCGTAGTTTTAAAGTAGCATTAACGCTGGAGAATTACTTTGAGATCATACAATCCAAATATGTCAGAAATATGTATATTAAGTTCCGACTGGGTCTCACAGAACTACTGTGTAACAAAACGAGGTACCAATTGTCAAATTCACCAAAGGCATGTCCACTTTGCCATAATGTACCCTAGGATGAAGTTCATTTTCTATTCTTCTGCCCTTTGTACGATGATTTGCGCCGAAAATACATGTCTGGTTTTGACTTGGGTTTCTATTGTACTCAGCAGCTGTCAATTTTACACACTTCGACCCCAGCTGCCATTGCCGACCTGGCAAAATACGTGTTTCATTCATTCAAGCTCCGCAGTAGTACGCTTACGTAGTGTAGTTCACGTGCAACTTGTGCTGTATGCGCGTCTGTCAATGTACACGGGCGTTTGGCCTGTATTCTGTAACACGGTATACCAGTAACGTCTGAATGTGTACGGTCTGTTCAACTGGTCATTTATGGTCACGCGTAGGCTGCTGATTCTGTGTGTGTGTGTGTGTGTGTGTGTGTGTGTGTGTGAACCTCTAGCTGGTTTTTTCCCTCGATATATCTTGGTGTATTTATAAGCACAACTCACTTCCATTGTATGGACGTATGTCCGATCAATAAAATAACTGAGTCTGAGTCTGAGTCTCTCTCTCTCTCTCTCTCTCTCTCTCTGTGTGGGAGGGTGGGTAGGTATATTTGATTCGCTTGTGCGTCAGGCCCATTGTTAGCTACTTTGTGCAGGTATCGTTTGTATGTTTGGCTGCAAGCACATCTCCAACATCTCCAACATCTCCGACGTCTCCGACATCGCCGACAACGCAAACAACTACAGGTAATGTGTTCTTTAAACAGGTCGTATATTCTTGATCAGTCCCAGCTGAATGTTTTATGTTGCGCCCGGCAATTTGTGGACTATACTAAAGAATTGACGGTTTGGTAGGAGGACACTGATCATCATTAAATTAATAAATAACGAGGAATGAGTAATCTTTTTAACAGGTCATCTTATGTTGAAAGGACATGTACATCCTATGACTGTTGCAAGCTCACAGATCGATCTTGGCCGATTTCCATGACAAAAGCATAATAACATGATGTATATGCAAATTAGAGCCTTTTTTGATGGCGACACTGAAATTGTTGCAAAATTCATTTTTTAGGCACGGTCATTTCGAGTGATCTAAAGTGAGTGAGAAATGTAGACCAGCTGGTGAGAAAGGGGCAGCAGCGCTTGTTCTTTCTTAGACGCCTGAAATCGTTTGGTGTCAGTCAGCAAATTATGATCCAGTTTTACCGCGCTGCTATCGAGAGTGTCCTGGTATTTTCGATGACGGTGGGATGTGGTGAAACCATTGCTAAGTGTCGTAATAGGCTTGATGAGGTTGTTAAAACAGTATCAAGGAGCACTGGAACAGAACTTCCCTCACTTCCCTCACTCGAGGTTCTCTACCACAGCCGTACTGTAAAACAAGATGGCCACCAGCCCAATATGTTGTTTCCATTTAATCACCTGCTGTCGTCACGGTCGTTCTTTTCTAATGACATGTATTCGAGAGGACACACACACACACACACACACACACACACACACACACACACACACACACACACACTCTCTCTCTCTCTCTCTCTCTCTCTCTCTCTCTTAACGGAAACAGCTGACTGGGCTTGTCAGACCAATCTTGGTTTTGGAAGAGAGACCTCAAGTTGTTTTCTTTGAAATCTATGACGTTTTTCCTCAATGAGATGACGCATAATACATTTGACGTAATAACTTTGATACAATTCTTGCAATGAAAGCAGCCCCATGAAAATTGAAGTGTTGCTGCTGCGCAGTGTAAAGATCCGCTCAACACACACACACACACACACACACACACACACACACACACACACACGCGCGCGCGCGCTTTGTTGGTTGTTTCGTTGGTTACAATTTTTTTTTAAAAATCCGAGACAGTCAAAACAGGTAGAGACAAAACTGCCTCCGTTAAAACTTTTTACCCACGCAAAAACTTGCGCGTATCACTCGTCGAGTACTTTCCGCTGTAGCTCAGAAATGAAAACTTGAATGAGCTTGAATTTTGTTACAGGTCATAATGGTGCCGTGTTTATTGTAAAGTTCGGCCATGATCAAAATGAATCAGCAATATCATGTTTAATTTACTGAAACTACACAGGCTTCATCAGTGCACCGGCCCCCGTAGTGTAGTGGTCGGCACTTCGGACCATGGACCGGGAGACCCGGGTTCGAATCTCAGCCGAGGCAAGCGGGATTTTTCCTACCTAGGTCAGCTCCTACCCAGAGCGGGTGTGCTATGTGCCCAATAGGGAGGCTGTTGCCACACAGCCGAGATTCACCCGCTTCACGGGTGCGACTTTGGGGGTGCTTCCCTTGGTATGACACATCTTATGATGTGGATGATTACACGGCCGGCACCGCAGGTGCCGTAGTTCCTGGGCCTGGTTAACGCCGGGATATTTATGACAGGAAGCGTGGAATGCGGCCCTGTCCCGCGGTCCCAAACCACATGGACCTCAATAGCATCATCTTACCATCATCCTCATCTCCATCATCATGCATAATTGAAAAAAAAAAAAAGCTCCGTGGATTCCACCCATGACCCATTTGGCATCCGAGTTACAGGTGATAACTTTCTAGTAAACGATATAATACAGACGGGAGGTATTTTTGACAGTATCAGTATGAAAATCGCCAAAAGCGACAGTTTGTGTGGAAAATGTGCTATTTTTTTCTGTCTTATCTATTTCTAACAAAATAGGATGTTTCTGGTGCCCGTGGATGCGTGCGTTACATAGTTTACTTTCGTGCCTACCACCAATAGGGTGGATAACGATGGAAGAGTTATCGCCCTGTATCTGCGGTGTGCACTTCTGCGGATACACCAAACCAAAAGTTTGTATGCGGTTTGACAATTTTGGAAACACTGGAAAACTCTCTACAACTATATTTGTAGTAAATATCACATGTACCTTATGGATGGTATGCATGTTCGTAACATTACTTCCTTTCCATTTTCTTCGCTATGGTCATTAGTGTGACGGCTGACAGAGACGCGATCTGATTTCATTAAACAATTCAAAGTGTAAGTTTGTATTGTGTAATCAGAGATCCCAGCAGGCGGTGTCTGTGAGGCGGATAACAACCACTGTTCGGGCAACATGACATGTTTGCTGAATAAAACGTGTGGTTGTGAAGATGACCACTACATGGACAGCAGTTTGTGTCTGGCCAGTAAGTATTTGTTTCTGTCCCGATCCTAATGTGTCGCTTGATCCCCGTGTGCCGCACATCCAGTGCGGTTAAGTAATTGTTTATGCCTTCTTGTGGTGCCCGTGATCTATAGCCTCCAGGACCCCACCGACACTCCCCGACAGCACACCCTCGCCTCCCCTCCTCCTCTCTTCCTTCGTCCGCCTGCGAGATTACCTGTAACAGTGATGTGGGATTACCTGTAACAGTGATGTGGGATTACCTTTAACAGTGGTGGGCGAAAGGTATTAAATATTGATACATAACCATGTCCTTTTATTACAATTGTATACCCTGCAATAATCAAACAGTACACGCATTGTCATTTTCTGCCTCGAATGGCCGTAACTACAGTCATTTTCGACTGACTGGTGGATTGCTTCCTCATAGGTACAGTTAATTCTGCTGCCTTAAAAAAACTGTTTAATGACCCTTTTAGCATTTATTGTCTGCGCCTCGTTATTTTTTCCTGACCCTGTGTATGTCCATATACTTCTGATTGCTATTTTGACGTTCGTGTTTAAACCTGCTTCAATGCTTTATTCTGTGATACTTAACTGCTCTCCTTTGTCAGTGTTTTCGTTACTGTTGTAAGTGCCAGATTTGTAAAGTCTCTTCTACTATGATAAAGCCACCTTTGTGGTGTAAAAACCCCATCGATATGAGTATCATTCACTACAACAAAGCACTGTGTGTCGGTCACAGGTACATTAAGTGATCTTAATTCAGATGGATTTTCTTACTTTGGATGCAGGTACCAGACACCCCCCCCCCCCCTTCCCACCCCCACCTCCCCCCAGTAATGCCTACCTTGAGTCTCCTCTCCCCTGCTGCTTTCTCATTATGTTCTGCTCGTTTCCACTCGTGTCGTGATATTTTGCGTTTTGTATTGTATTCATGTGGGAGGGGGAGGGGGTGTAGTGGCGGATAGCTAACATGCGCAGACACACAATGGGTTCAACTCAAGGCTTTGGAGAACAGTTGCAAGCTGATCTTTTAATACGCATGATCACGTTCACGTTCACGTTCACGTTCACGTTCAAACCCTGAAATATAAAGTCAAGTAATCACTGTCTAGGCTAACAGTTACAACTGAACTTATGAACAGTTGCAAAATACAAGTTACAATTAATCCCTTTTACAACGATCAGTCTTACGATAATAAATTTGATGACAGTGTATGTAAAATCATTCATGATTACAAGAATACTAAAGGTACAGTTGAACATTGCTTCATTGCCAGTTTAATACACTGGTACACTGATACAGTGGCACATACCTTATTATTTTGTGGAACAAGAAGTTACATGTATGACAAAATCAGTTCAGGTGGTTCATGAGAGCAGAACCTTTCCTGAAGCAGGCTGTGACTCGAATGGTATACAGAGCTGATACTCAGTATGCTGTATCAGTGAGTACTAGTATAGTGATTACAACTCAACATGCAGAAAGCATGCTGTCTGTGGAGCAAAAGAAAAGGGCAAGACCGGTTTACTCTGTCTTTCATGAATCTACTGCCAGTCACAGTCATGCATGAATGAATACCACTGATGTGTGATGCACACGTTTCTCTGGCTATGTGAGCTGTGCTGGGCTTTGTGCAATGCTGGCTGTGTGTGTGTGTGTGTGTGTGTGTGTGTGTGTGTGTGTGTGTGTGTGTGTGTGTGTGTTGACTTATCACTTGTACTTCTTTATACATTATACGTATTATACTGCTTCAGATTCTTATCATTTAAAGTAAACTAATTAAACTAATACCAATTAACACTAATGCCACACATATAACTAATGATAACTCATCTCACTAGTATAACACTAACTATGTGACTTTCACTCTGCTACATTCTTTTTTTTTTTCTTTTTTTTTACTGTAATTGTATGCTGTTTGGTGGAGGTCGTGCAGTCTTAGAAGTGTGTTGGTGGTGGTGATGAACATGATGATGACGATGATGTTGATGAGGATGGAGAGATAACGATAACGATACTTTATTTTCCAACGGTAGACGATGTTTGCTTTTGAAGCCATTTTTCGTGTTGCTCCTAGTCCAGAGTAATCTACTTGAAATACACTGAGAGAGAGAGAGAGAGATGCATCTGAGAAGGGTTGGTCTGATTTAACTTTTAGCAGTCAGGAGTCATTTCAGCGGATTGGTTAGGTTGCGTGCTCAGCACAAAAGATTATGTGCGATGATAAATTGGTTCGTGTAAACGTGTAGTGTCTGTGTTCACCACAGGGAAAGGGCGACAACACTTCCATTTGTCATCCGAGTTACACGTGATAACTTTCTAGTAAACGATATATATATAATACAGACGATCGAGAGGCATTTTTGACAGTATCAATATGGAAATCGTCAAAAGCGACAGTTTGTGTGGAAAATGTGTTATTTTTTCTGTCTTATCTATTTCTAATGAGACCGGGTATACTCGGCCCCTACCCATTGATATTTTCCCGGATTAGTTTTTTTTTCTTTTTTCCATTCCTTTATTTTCGTCCCGCCTTCCCTCTAGCTACCCTTGTCACCCCTTTACCCGCTAGCTATCAGTGCCTTTGACTAGGAACCATAATTTGAGACTCCACAGCGATTGTCGTTCCTGATGATGTCTCACCGTAGCCGAAATTAGTTGTGTTTCTGCTCGAACTTTGAGATTAAATATCTCGCCGTAGCATTAACCTATTGAGAAACTGATTAGTCCAGTGGAACCAGCGAAGTTAGATCTGTTTAAATATGTTTTGTTTTTTTGGCAGATGTTTGGTTTGAAGCAGTGTAAATAGCGATTTTGTGGTTTGTCACCGTCAAAACGCTGTCCGGTAGAGCTGTTTATACGTTCATAGTAAAATAACCCTAGCTCCGATTTAGTCCCAACCTATATCCCTTAAAAGCCCTTTCCTTGTAGTTTCGTCTGGTTCAAACCCGATCGGCCTAGGCCTAGTAGATCGGCTGCAATCTGAAATTTACCGGCCCCTAACAAACACAAATCTACCCTCTTTCCCCTGTTGCCCCAGGCCTTCCCGAGGGCCAGGGGTAGCCGCTCCAATTGCGGCCCGGGCCCCGCCTATATAAGCCGATTAGTCCCCTGGCCATGCGTCTTTCAGTTCGAGTGCACGTGGCCAGGGAGGACGTCGCCAGTTTAGTTTTCTGTTCGTCGCCAGTTTAGTGTCCGGTTGTAGTTATTTTCTTTGTCAAGCCACACTCGTAGGAGAGACACGTTTTCCGATTTCTGCCATCACACGCTCTCACTCTGCACTGTTTTTCCTCTGGGTTTTCCCTTTGGGTTTTGGGATTTTTTTGTGTTGTTTTCCTGAGTGTCACAATAAACCAACACAAGTCAAAGCGACCTCTGCGTTGCGTCCCTTGCCTGCACGCGGTTACACTAACAAAATGGATGTTTCTGGTGCCCGTGGATGCGTGCATTACTTTGTTTAGTTTCGTGATCGTGCCTACCACCCATAGGGTGGATAACGATGGAAGAGTTATCGCCCTGTATCTGCGGTGTGCACATTTGCGGATACACCAAACCAGAAGCAGTTCGGATCCTTTCTTTGAGACTTGCAGCGTCTATACACAGCGGCGCTTCGTGGGTAGTGAGCAGCTTGCATAAAACCCGCAGCAATTCTTCAGTATGGCAACACAGAAAGACATTGGTTATTTTGGTTATGCAAGTTTGTAATGCGTGTCTCAGAGATCCCGCCTGGTGGTACATGTGCGGCGGATAAACCGTGTTCGGGCAACATGACGTGTCTGACAACCAATAGTACGTGTGGTTGTGACAGTGACCACTATGTTCACCGCAGTTTATGTCTGACCAGTAAGTGCATTTGGTATACGATCCCGCCGTTTCGTTTTCCCCATGGTGATGATGTGACTCTACATGTTCTCAGACTAATGATTAATGGGAACAGTCGTGATGAATTCTTGTGTGACAAATTTGTGGTAGTAAGATTTTTTTCAGCGGTTTCCTAATGTTTAACGCCATACAAAAAATCATCACAATTTTGTGTAATATGTTGATGTAAGGGCAGGTAGACATTTGTAAGTGCAATGCCTAGCAGGCAGTGGTTTTGTAATGTGAATCTCTAACATCTAGTGTTCGAGCTGAACTTAGCGCTGTGTGTGTGTGTGTGTGTGTGTGTGTGTGTGTGTGTGTGTGTGTGTGTGTGTGTGCGTGTGTGTGTGTGAGAGAGAGAGAGAGAGAGAGAGTGTGTGTGTGTGTGTGTGTGTGTGTGTGTGTGTGTGTGTGTGTGTGTGTGTGTGTGTGTGTGTGTAAGAGAGAGAGAGAGAGGGTGGGTGGGTAGGGGTTTGGGGGTTTAACGTCCTTCTCCACCACATACGGGTGATATCAAAGACGGGGCAACGATGAAAACGCCAGCACAAATATTTGGCCCCAGCCGGGATACGAACTCACGACCCGAGCTTTACAAGTCCAACGCTCTACCGTTCGGCCACCCCGGCTCCCCGAGAGAGAGAGAGAGAGAGAGAGAGAGAGAGAGAGGCCTTCAAGGAAATATTGAGAGAGACGGTCCTAATGTAAGTTGAATGCTTGTAGTACATGGTTAAAAAGCTTACGATGGCAACTAGCGTACATATAATGTACGTGTAGTTATTATGCGGTAAGGCAATTTTGGAAACAATGGAGAACTCTCTACAACTATGATTGTAGTAAATATCACATGTAGCTAATGGATGGTGTGCATGTTCGTAACATGACTTCCTCTCCTTTTTTTCGCTATGGTCATTAGTGTGACGGCTGACAGAGACGCAATCTGATTTCATTAATCAATTCAAAGTGTAAGTTTGTATTGTGTAATCAGAGATCCCAGCAGGCGGTGCCTGTGGCACGGATAACCACTGTTTGGGCAACATGACATGTTTGCCGAATAAAACGTGTGGTTGTGACGATGACCACTACGTGGACAGCAGTTTGTGTCTGGCCAGTAAGTAATTGTTTCTGTCCCGATCCAAATGTGTCGCTTCATCCCCGTGTGCCGCACATCCAATGCTTGAAATGTTGGTCAGCTAGATTTCTCTAAACTCTCAGATCATGCCTGTTCATTTTATAGTGAAAATGAAATACGTTCAGTTTTAGTCTTGCAAAATTGCGGTTAAGTAATTGGTTATGCCTTCTTGTGGTGCCCGTGATCTATAGCCCACAGGTCCCCAACGACACTCCCCGACAGCCGCGCACACCCTCGCCTTCTCTCCTCCTCTCTTCCTCGGTCCGCCTGTCAGATTACCTTTAACAGTGGTGTGAGATTATCTTTACCTTACCCTGGAATAGACAAACAGTACACGCGTTGTGATTTTCTGCCTCAAATGGCCGTAACTACAGCCCTTTCCGGCGGACTGGTGGATTACTTACTTCATTGATACAATTAATTCTGCTGCCTGAAAAAAAAAACAAAAAAAAAACAACTGTGTAATGACCCTTTTAGCTTTTTTTTTTTTTTTTTTAATGTTGTTTCCATAGTAATGGCAACAACATCATAGGACGGGCTAAATTTTCCACGTTCATGGGCAAGCATCTGTGGTACAAACGCACGTCACTGCCGATCTCCCTCAGAGACGATTTTGCAAGTGTAACTCTGACAATGACGTAAGAAAACGGTGCGTCATCGATGCTGACATGTACGGTGCGCCGAACGCACGTCTCATCCTCAGTGAGTGCCGTCTGTGCGGATGTGTGTGTGTGTGTGTGTGCGTGCGGCTGTGTGTGTGTGAATTGTGTCCAGGCCCGTTTCTTCCAAAATACTCAATCGAATGGCTTCAAATTTGGGGTATCCAAATATATCAAAATGTTACATTAGAGGAACCAAGCATGTGATGATTGCTTAAGTGATTTGGGAGTTATCGCCCTTTTGAGACAAGTTGGTTGTCTTTCGTGGACAGGCGTAATATTTATTTAAATCACGCAATTTTTTGGCAGTAGATAGCTTGAATACGGACTCTGAACAGAGTCATTACTAGAAAATGGTCGCTCTTATAGTTTTCCTGTAAACCGAGCCTGAGTTGACATTGCATGTGAACCCAGTTCAGATGCCTATTTCTCCGAAAATACTGAACCGATCGATTTCAAATTTGGGGTTTCTAAATGAATTAAGATTGTTCAATAGAAGGCCCGATCCAGGTACGATTGCACACATGATTTGCGAGTTATCGCCCTTTTCAGAAAAAGTGGCTGTCTGGCGTTTAAAGGAGTAATATTTACCTAAACCACTCCATTTTTTGGACATAGATAGCATGACTACGGACCCTCAACTAGGTGCATTTTGGAGGTTGTCTCTTTTATACTTTTGGCGTAAGCCGTACCTGATGAAAGTGCTGGTGAACACACTTTAGATCTCAAAATCGCTCCTACTATACATAGATAATGAGTCTGGGGTGCCAAAAAAAAAAAATGTACAAAAAAATTAGAAAAATTCACTGCAGCCGTTATCGTCAGTTGACTCGAAAATTTGTACTCACAGCACATTTCCTCTACAAGCCACACGCCTCACAAACATCGAAGAAGAGACGCACACGCACTGACGTAAAGTAAGTGCGTCATGTTTGATTGACGTCATGCTGTTTTTTCTTGGGGGTGTCTCGCCACTTTCTTTCCGAATTCCTCTGTTTGGAGACGTGGTGTTGTATTTTACTTCTGCTATGTCGCCATCTTCGTGCACTCGCAGAGAAGACACGGGATACAACAACTCCAATACTTTTCTAACAGAAGATGCGCGGAGAACAAATTCTTGAAAGAAGAAGAACTCAGGACGCTGTGCAGGGCTGCTTACATACTGAACAGGTCAGATCTAGAACATTCGCGCAGTATAAGCCTCATTTTGCCGACGTCATATTTGACTGACGTAGGCCTAATGCTGGCGTTCTTCGCCATTGTTTTCCGAATTTCTCTATTTGAAGTTTTGTTTTTGCCACAGACTCTGAGCAGTGTAATACAGTGACAGAACAGCACATAAGTGAGAGAGAGAGAGCGAGCGTTTACAGTTTTTAGACAAAACAACGTCTAAAGTGTGGCTGCAGATTCACACACACACACACACACACACACACACACACACACACACACAGCTGTATAACCCGTAAATCCGGGTCTGTATAAGTTCACCATGTAATTGGGGTCACAGGTTAATAGAGGACTTAGGCCCGTTCTTGAAAGTCAGAAATGAAAAGACAGAAGGATGGAAATGCATGAGGGGTTTGATGTCCTGCTTGGTTGGCTAAGTAAGCAGCGTTAGCCACTTGAGCAAATGGGGCATTTTTGGTAAAGGGGGTTCGGCTATAAATAGATAAACACACCTAACACGCGAAAGAGTGAAAATGAGGCCTTGCTATAATTAGAACTCACACACAATGTAAGCAATTAAGGTCAAATGAGGTGTCAAAATTACATTGGAAAAAAGGCAAACTGTGGTTTGTGTGTCTGAATTCAGGACATGGGGTGATTTTACAGTGTATCTCAGGCAGCATGTGCTTTACAATTCTGCGTCTCATGTTGATATGGAGAATAGTACTTCACCTCTGCCATACCATGACAAAAATATACTTTGTTTACTATGTAAAGCTCTGTTTTCTATATATATATTTGTATGTATGCCTGTATTTATGTATCTATGTAGATCTACAGGTATCAAACTCCATGTGTCTTACTGTGCTGGTCATGTGTGAGATGTGATACTACATGTAGAATAAAAAACTTTCATCTCCTATCAGACAGGCAAAACTGCATTCTGTACAATGTTTTTGATTAGACCCCTGTCAACACAAATGCAACCACGATCCAATGCAATAAAAAACAAAAGTCTGTATACATTAGGATCAATATTGCTTTAATCCATGTCACTTTCCATCATTATTTATGCTTATGGCACACACACACGCAACTGTGCACACCAAGACAGAACAAAAGAGATTAATCCCACAGACGTCAAGGCAAGCAATCCTCACACCTTTCTGGTCAATACAAGATGTTATGTAATGACAATGAATTAAACATTTTGAGAAGCCATAAACACAAATTTACAAATTTTGCCTCTGAAGGGGTTCGAATCCTCGACCCTCCAATCAAGAGTCAAAAGCTCTACCACCTGAGCTACCTGTCCCCCGGGTCAAAACAATTAACATAGTCACTTTTCACACGTGAGTCAAAATATATTCATAAGAGATCAACATGGGGTTACATTTGAGCTAGGCTAAGTCGCTCATCAGAATGCCCGACATAAGATACAGAGTAACCTGCATTTGTGTCATACTAAATAGCTTTTGCAAGTCATCCTAGACATTAAGCATGGAAAATCAGGCTCAATTACAAACCGTTCCGTCTCAATTTGAGCAATATGCGCATGTGCTGTCAAAGATCAACTGAAAATCCAACAACAAACAAAAGCCCACCCTGGCGAATCTGACACACACTGCAAGATGCTGCAGACATTCAAGGACAATTTTGCTACATGTGCTACAACAGTTACTGTGCAACTGCAAGACATACAGTTTGGCCTAATGCAGCTGGTAGTGGTCTCTGAGACATGACAAAGTCTTCCATTAATACATCTGACATCATTGAACAGAAAACGCAATACCTGTAGGTAAACATACACACGATTACGGGTCCTCTGACGTCTCTCAATGCTTGTCTGAATTATATACATACAAATAAGGACAGGTTAAAATGAATAGAAATGAGCAAACTGTGTCATAGAAAACAAGCTGCAGGCATGAGTATGAAATTCAGCTGAAAAACGGACGAACAAAAATAAATTGAAGTGAAAGTGAGGGAAATAGAGAAGGCTGTGTGTGTGAATTGGAAGCTGGGTTTGTGTGACCATAGAGTAAAGCAAAAATACCGGTAATAATAATAATAAAAAATAACAATAAAAAGACACACAACATACACACACACACACAACTAAACAAAGGACAGCTTTTTACCCCTGACCTGACATCTTGGGATTGAATGAGACACTACACCCTATCATGTGGGAAGCACATTGCCTGCATACCAGTATTTATCAAATCTGCAATTCACTATTCAGTACCTGTTTCCATTCAGTAGTTGCAGTTACGTGGGATGTTCTCTATACACCCTCTGTACCTTGCATTTCTTAACCATGTTGTACACAAAGTCCTTTACGTTTCGCCAGGTTCTGGTTTGAAGATCTGGTTCTCTTGCAATGGCCAATTCAGCTTCCTCCTTCTGTGGCACTCTGTTTAGTTGAATGCACTGCTTCAGTTGTCTCCTTACTGCGCTGGTCTCAGCCAATGACCACGCTCGCCTCTTACTTGTTCTGCTGCCTCTACTGGATGCTGCGACAGGCACAGCCTCTTCGGCAATCACAACACCTCCAGTTGCTCTATTCCCCTGGTCTTCCCTCTCACCATCAGACTCGGGATCAGAACCATCCTCAAATCCACCTTCACAGCCAGGGGGTTGATCTCTTCCACCAGTTTCTGATCTTGTGGACACCATGTTGTTGTCCAAGTCTTCATTTTCATCCACACTGACACTGTCCCCAAGGATCGGCTTCATTCCACCATTTACAGCCATCAGGACTTTTGCCACTTTCGCTTTCTCCAAAAGATCTAATGGTTGTCTGTAAACACTCCGGTGTACACGAATATCATGGCCTAAGAAAGTTGCCAGATGGTCCTGCTCCCATTCAGAAAGTGCCATTGACTGAGCGAGAGTGGCTATCTGCTTTCGGAGGTTTGTTGCCGTGAACAGGGCAAGATCTGACACGCCAGCTTCAATGGCAAACTCCCTAATGACATCGCTCCCTCTGAAAGGCCGTTCCCCATTTGGTGTTGCAAAGATGTACTTACTGGCTTCCACTAATCCAGGTACCATCTTGCGCAGATCTAGAACTTGTCTTATTAGGCACACCATCTCCTTTGTGAGAAGAATTGCCACTCTTCTGTTAAATTTGCCTCGGATTTCGACACGGTCAAGGACATTGATCAGTTTGTTTTCTGTTGCTGTGAAACCCTTGGCGACTTCAGGATCATGAACACGGCTGGAAGAAACCATGCCCTTTTCAAAGTCGTCAACCTTCATCCGCTGCACCTCTCCACCCCGTTTTCTATTGAACAGCGAAACTAAGCAGAGAGTTGTTTTGGCAAGCACTGAATAATGTGATGAAGATGTCTTCTGCTGCAAAAGGGTATGAACTTTCTGGACATCTGCGCATGCAGGGACCAACTTAGGTTTGTTGAATTTTGCGCGTTCTACTGACTGCCCCGCAGATGCAGAAATGGTGTCATACCAGTCATCAGTGAATCAAACCGCTCTGCCTCTTTCTCCGCAGCATCGTCATTTTCTCTCACTGCTCTTGATTTCTTTATTTGTGAGCACTTTTTGAGTGAGTAACCCAGCCTGAGTGCCAAAAATGCTTTGCCATAGAGATGTGTGCTGTCGTCATATTCGCCCAGTTTTCTGATACAATGCACCAACAGATCAAAGTTTGCTGGTTCCATAGCTACAGAAATGGTTTTCACGCGCATCTGAGACTCTTGTCTCAAAACTTTCAGGAGCCTGCCGATTTCCCGCAGATGAGAACTTACTTGATTTGGAGTGTTTTCTTCAACATCTTTTCTGGAGTACATTCTTTCTCCAAATCCAAGTATAAGTGGGTCACTTGTTATGCACGAAAACACGTCATCCTTATTCATTCTGGAAAGTACGTTTGAGTAAAAACTGCTGGTGACATCATACGGTATGGGCAGCAACAGCTCTCCTACTCTCCTCATAGAGCGGGGATTGTTTCGTGCATTGTCCGGTTTGCTTGTGCAGCGTACAATGTGGTCAGAAAGGTACTGCTTAGTGTACAATCCTTTACAAAAAGGGCATGCAATGTACTCGTTATCAACCTTTTTTCTGCATTATTGTTCGATACTTTGGAATGAGAACTCCACGCTTATCCTTCAACACTTTGTAATTATGACTGTAATCCCCATCCGTAGTCAGCTGTACCCATGCCTCCCTTCTTTCCTTGGTATTTTTTTCCATGGACAAAATCCTTGCAACTTCTGCTTCGCTACCATGGACATTTTGTGCATGTTTACTTATCTTGGTAACAAGCTTTTCACAAAACTTGCAGCAATGCTTTTTAGGGGGTTCTTTCTGGTTAGCCGCTGCAACCTGGACTTTGGGATCAGGGCAATGTGAGATCAGTGCAGGATACTGCACACTACCATCAGAATCTGACTCCGAGTCAGCTACATATTCATAGTCACACTCAAAGTTCAACATCTTCTTCTGTCTGGCAGGCGCACAACTGCGTTTTCTAGAAGTAGTTTCTTTAACCCACTTTCGACCTCTGTCTGTCTTTTTCAGTCTGTCAGGTGCAGGACTGCGTTTCCTCTTGGGACTGGGAGTTTCTTTCAGTTTCACCCGCTTGCGGCCTCTATCCCAGTCAGAGCTTGCGTCAGAATCACTGTCAGTAGATGATGAGACACTCCCTGGCTCCCAATCAGACTGCGAGACTGAGAGTTCCGTATCCGACTCCAGTTCCAAAGGATGAGGGGCCGAACTGAAAATACAGGGATTAGGTTGGTTTCAGCAGCTAATAGGTCAATGACCGTTTGCCAGAAAAGCAATAGGTCATTTAAAAAATCAATAGGTCATTAGCTGTATGACTTGACCGACCGCCTGGAAAATCTATGGGTAAAAAATCTATAGGGTGAAAAAGCGATTTAGGCATACTGGCTTCTGGTCGAGGGTGTCTATGATTTACTCACCACAAAAATTTCAAACAATGGGCGGTGGGGCGGCTTGCGGCAGTGTTATCCAAAAAAGCTAGAAAACTGACTAAACACTTGCCAGGCAAATGCTTGCCGAGCTGTTTAACAAACTGCGCCGTTCGGGAATATTTTACCCTACTGTCATTTCGACGTTTGGCATAACTAAGCCATTTCGCGTAAAATGCTAGGCTCTGAACAATGTAACATTTCCAGGTGTGTTGGGTATCTCAAATTTATGTAAGGATATTCGAGAGGAAGAGAAGTGGAGGGGGCTGGAGGGAGTGGGCGGGGGTAGGGGGGGGGGGATGTCACACATTACCAATATCAAATAATTATATCATTTTGTTCAACCTGTTTGTTTGTTATGGAGCGAGTCTTATCTTTATACGTAACAGACAACTTCTTTAGTATTTGGCGTCACGTCAATTTTTTTCCTTTTGAGGGGTACAAAAAAACAATAACTACAAGCATTTGAAACTGTTACAACACATTACAATTGACACAAAGAAATGGAGAGTCAAGTTATGAGCAATATAATCAATTGTCTTTGGATTAACTGTAAGATTAATTCGACATTTTCAGTAATTTTGACACCGATTTCATTCCTGCCTTTGAAGCCACCGTGTGGAGTCATTCAGAGTCCAGTACAGCCAAGAAACAAAGTGTTCAAATCATCTCATTTACACCAGCACAATCTAAAAGAGTCAAATTTTGTTATATACAGCACTCAAGCTGACGTTTAACAGCCTATTTCTGTGTGAAAAGTGGATGGGAACCTCTGACGCCAAATACTGAAGAAGTTGTCAACAGCAACTGCTATCAAAGAGTGACGTAAGCGCACCACCTATTGTTTGCTAAACATTCAGTGAATGAGTTTCATTCTGAAGCTTATCAATCAGCATAGATACACTCATGTGCAACCTACCTTGTTTCCTCTCCTGTAATATAATGTGCTGGGCTGTCACTAGTGTCAGCAGAAATTTCCAAGTCCAAGGGACCAACCATGGGTCTGAAAATTAGACAGAAGACAAATTTATGCAACCACTATTTAACAATACCAGTAATATCTACTATTTTGAGGGGAAGGGGTTTGTTTTCAAGAAAAATGCTTGTGGTTAGACTATCCTGCAGCCCTTGGGTTAACTAAAATAACCCAGCTAGAAGGGCATATTCCATGTGACTCCCATGTGTCAATAGCACTGACCTTGTGATCCAAGGTCAATCTCACATACTTGGTCAAAAAGGCCTTGTCACAAACTATCTACTGGCCAAGTTTCATAACTGTAGTGTCAATAGTTTCCAAGAGATTGGGATTGTTGCAGTTTTTCATATATTTCCGTCAACTCCTGCGACCTTCACTTTGACTAAGGTCACCTAAACACACTCTAAGGAAGCCATTGAGTAAACTACCTTTACACCAAGTTTCACCTTGACCTTGGGGACCTTGACCGGACGGTCAATACATGGACTCATTTGTGTTTCAGAAGTGAGTTAAAACTAATACTTAGCTCTAAATGCTCACTCATCAACGGAATCTAAAAAGACAACAGTAGTTGGCAAAATAGTAAGCACCTGTGCATGATAGTGAACATTCAGACTGCAACAAATGCCACCACACATTATCAATGTCAAATACGATATCAATTTGTTCAACCTGTTAAGTGGTCTGTGTGAAGGAATCTTCTTCACTCGGTTGCAGCCTCCGTCTGTCTTTTTCAGTCTGTCAGGTGCAGGACTGCGTTTCCTCTTGGGACTGGGAGTTTCTTTCAGTTTCACCCGCTTGCAGCCTCTATCCCAGTCAGAGCTTGCGTCAGAATCACTGTCAGTAGATGATGAGACACTCCCTGGCTCCCAATCAGACTGCGAGACAGAGAGTTTCCTATCCGACTCATCCAAAGGGTGAGGGACCGAACTGAAAAGAAGATTGAGAAATAAAACAATGCAACAGTTGCGGGTGTGTTGGTGTCTCAAATTCATTTAAGGTCGGAGGGGGCGGAGGGAGTTGGGTGCAGAGGACAGAGCACTGAAAACGTATTTGCAAATTTTGCAAGAATACTTCTTTGCACACTTCCTAAAATCATGGAGCAAGCCTTTTTTATATTATGCAACATCAATCCAAAGAGAGTGACTAATACTCAAAGCTCACCACCTATGGTTTGCTGAACACTTAGTGCATGAATCAATAAACATAAACAGAATCTGTTTTCAATGGAAAATATGTGAATAGAGTTTTTGACTAACAATACTGAAAACTGATAAGCAGCTCAGAAATGCTCTGTCATCAATGTCTTAGAATGTACAGGTCAGAATCCACACAGAGATAAAAAGGCTGTGTCAAACTGTTATTTTGCGAGAGAGAGAGAGAGAGAGACTTACTTTTTGTGAGATTTATCCTTGAGGACTCCCCTAGATCACAAAAATGGGGGACAGAGTTAAATAGATGGCATTTTGTGAATAGTGGAAGCAAAGACCTTTCCAAGATCTTTGGTGGAAGTGACAGTGAAGTCCAAGTACAGTGGGACCTTTCAGTGACTGTTCTTGTTACAGACGTTAACACTTTCAGCCCTGCCACTGTATCACCTACGGTCTCGCAGACCCTAACAATAATATGCGTGCGTGTGACCGACTCTCATACGCTGTGCACAGTGGAAGATTCCCCTATAGGATGAATCCAATGCTTCTTGAGAAATAGGGTTTTGTATGCAAGAGCCCAACTCAGTTTAGATCTAGCACACTTGAAAAACTGCCTGATCTCCTGATGTGTGTTAACAGTGTGCATTTTATTCCACAGTAAGACATTGAAACAACTGCTGCACAAGCAAAGCACAAATTCTGAATTACAAATTATGACTGAATGATTATATGGCTGTAAAACTAGGACATCCTCAGATAATCTAACTTCTGAGTAATAAAACAACTTACATAATTCTGAGTTGGTCAAACACAGCTGAAGCTGATAACATCTGCAAAACGAGAGAGAGAGAGAGGTGAACAGACTACGGCAAAATTTTAATGTATACATCATTGGCTACGGCTGAGGTGATGGAAGATTATGAATGACAGACTGGTACAAGTTACTTAGTAACACTACTTAGTCATCTAATTTTTTTAGTGTTACTGTTAACATTTGTTGATGTTACTGTTAACAAGTTTCGAAAGGATGAAAAACGGTTCCGACACCGACACTTAATTCGTGACGATTCCGGCTGAACAGGAAAGTTCGGATAAATTTGTTGTATTTTAACAAAAGATCGAATTAAACAAATCCCACAATCAAGATGGCAATGGTGTTTGCATAAACTATTTCGCTTTCTACCCACAGCACGTGTCAGTGTGCACATGTGTATGGGGAAACTCGAACGCGGAGCTGCTAGTGATAACACCAACCTTCTGTTCTAAGAATGGAAGAAAAAGACAGAACAAAGAACTTCTGTTGCAATTACCACAAAAACGTAGTCTGTTAGATAACTTCATAAAATAGCTTCAGATCAGTAACAACCTCTTACCTTGCGTTTTGGCAAAGACCGTAAATCTACGGTCTTTGGTTTTGGCTTGTTCAGTCTTGAAACCACGCGCGAAACAAACCGGAAGTTACTGACAACAAAAAGCGCTCGGAGTAATTTCCCCTGCGGTGCGTGAACTCGACAGGCGAAACCTGTCGAGATGCGTGAAAATGTGCGTAAGTGCGTGAAATCCGATTTGCACAAAAGTGTCCAAATGGGGGTTTCCCCTGAAACCTGGTTTTAGGTGATATTTAAGACACCGCAAAGCGATTCCCACGTGAAAGTAAACCGAGTTTCACTTTGAGTCCCGACTCACTTTTGGGACCCCGTTCACAGTGCAGCGTTATCTATGCCAGACCCCATTCTCGGGGAAATACAAACACACACACACACACACACACACACACACACACAACCTCTCTGCCCAACACGCACACGCACACACAGACAGGCGCGGAAAAAAGATGGTCTATGTTCATTGATTCAGTGATTCATTGAATTGTGGACGTCGAACTGGCGGATGAGGTGATAACTACCCGCAGAGCTGCAGTGGAGCTTCGGGGGCGATGCGCTAATTGCCCTGTCTTTGTCCGCGGTCACGCGTGCACACAAAACTAATTCGCTGTCTTGCCAGGGCCGTAGCGAGGGGAGATTTGCACCGTTCGCGGAAAGCGTACTACTGGGAATTTTTTTCCCAATAGAGAGAGAGAGGCTCGCTGACAGTACCGTGTGCATTCAGCTCTGTGAAAATAGAGCAACATACTGAGCCGGTATTAATTCGATCTTTACACGCAGTAGCAACACTTCAATTATCATGGGGCTGCTTTCATTGCAAGAATTGTATCAAAGTGATTACGTCAAATGTATTATGCGTCATCACAGTGAGAAGAAACGTCATAGATTTCAAAGAAAACAACTTCACGTCTCTCTTCCAAAAACAAGATTGGTCTGACAAGCCCGGTCAGTTCTTTCAATTAGAGAGAGAGAGAGAGAGTCCTCCCGGATACATGGCAATAGAGAAACATAGAAATCTTCGTCGGCCGATCTTCGTCGTCGGGATTCCCCTTTATTTTTAGCATTGCCGCGAGCGCGCATGCGCGTGAACTTTGGCACGAACGAAGATTCTGATCTTCGTCGTGAAAATTGCGATTTTTCCGAACGCACCTTCGGCCCCTTTTTCTGCCCGTGCTATTGCGGTAGGTACAATGACACTATAATTTGGTGATTTTTAAACATATTCACTGTTGTCTTGCACACTTATGAGAACTGATAAGCCGTGGATTACGAACAATCAGTCTCCAAAGAGACCTACCATTTGGAGCCATCTCACTGTGTTGTTTACATCCTAGTGCATGTGCATTACAAACATGTATAAAAGCAGGCTACCTCATATCTTTTCGATCCGCAGGGATGAAAACACACATATACCGGTGACATATTATCGATTCCTCTTGTCAGTCACTATTTGGAATGATTCATTAATCATAGTACCACAAGCTGAAACGGCTACACATAGCCGGCAGACGACACTGCAAACCATTCTGGATAATCCATAGTCTTGCCCGGTTGACTTGGTTTTTCACGTTCCACATGAAAGAGTTTCTTTACCATTTACAAAAACAGCAAGCACGCTAAGCTGACATGTACAAATATTTTGAAATACGTGCTAAAAATCATAAGAAAAAGCGCATACCTGAAGTTTTGTGATCGTGCCAGATCTATGAAGAAATTTTGCATTTTCAGACACTCCCAGACACAACGACACGCACTGGCAGACACCAAGACACGCACTGACAGACACCAAGGCACGCTCTCGCAGACACAGACACGCCGACAGGCACAGAACACTATTTGTGGAAGCCAAATATTGAGTGGTGTGAAGCCCTACTGACTTTAACATTGAAATTAAAGTTGGCAGCAAACTTTGTTTTTTTCTTGCCAGTTATACCTAAATCCAAACACATGTATTAACAATGCCATGCAAATAATATGCATTGCTATGTACCAGGTGTTTATTTATTCCTAAAATAGAGTATGGTTTGGCATAACTGGTTACGGAGTTATCTCCCATTGTGTGTCTTGCGTGTCTGCCATTTGCGTGTCTCTGTGTCTGCCTGAGCGTGTCTTTCTGTCTGCCCATGTGTGTCTTGCGTGTAGAAGTAGTTTGTGTGTGAATTTACAGAATACGAAAAAAATAATGAAGAAATACAGAAAAGGCTGCACGTTGTGTTTTTTGGCAAAAATTTTCTACATTAAAAAAAAAATTCTGTGTGTTTCTGCTGGTGCGTGTCTGTGTCTGCTTGTGTGTCTTTGGTGACTGCCAGTGCTTGTCTTTGGTGACTGCCAGTGCTTGTCTTTGTGTCTGCTAGTGCGTGTCTTTGTGTCTGCCAGTGCGTGTCTTTGTGTCTGCCTGTGTGACTTTGGAGACTGCCAGTGCAGTGTTCTAATATTTTTAATAGAGACCAGCCTGTATTCATATATCATACCCAAGCCAATATATTGCCAAAATAAATCAACATGTAGTATGCAACAGAAAATCTGACAATTGGTTGTATATATGTTTGTGTATTCTGTCTCGTGTCTTTGTGTCGGCCTGTGCATGTCTTAATTTGTGTCTGCCTGACCAGTCTGTAGTCATATATTGTGCCCCAGCAAGCCGTGTGTTATTGCTAACGCCTGGCTTCTTTTTTTGCATGATTGGTACATCATATATTTTATATAGGGAGGTACATAATCATTTAAGTTTGTGCTTTCAGTGTCTGTAAAACGTTTGTAGAGTAAGGTACATGATAGTTTTCACTATGTGTGCACACAAACAGTTCAGAAAGCAAACACATCCACTGGCAGACACGGAAGACATGCAGAGGCAGACACGGAAGACACGCAATGGCAGACACCAAGACACACCAAGGGAAATAACTCTGTAGCTCATTGTTGTGCAAATAAAAAAAATAATGAATAAATAGACAATTCATCTATGAAAATGCATACTTTCCACATGACAATGTTTATAATTGTGTTTAGAATCAGTCTCATGGAAAGGAATACTTTTGCATGCACGGTTAACGCAAAATTTATTGCCCGCTTTTGTTGGAATGATAGTGTTCCAAAGCTCCACACCACGAAATCTTTGAAAACTACACTCATGGGGTATATAAGGTTACTGGCAGACTGCTTGTCTGTGAGGTTGTATATAATTGCAGTCTTGACAGAGTGCCTTCTCTGCTTGTGAGTGTGTGTGTGTCTGCCGTAGTATGTCTTTCGGCTGTGTGTCTCCGTGTCTGCCATTGCGTGTCTCCGTGTCTGCCAGTGTGTGTCTTTGTGTCGGGGGGTGTCTGAAAATGCAAAATTTCTTGACTCAGATCTCCGAAGGGACATCAATCGGGGGGAAAAGGGGAGAGCATTCTGCGCGCGAACTGGACGAACACCGAACGATTGCTATGTTCCAAACGCATCCCGCGTCGGCGTGAGTATGGGCGAGCGTGCGTGACGTCAAACGCCGACGACGAAGATCGGCCGACGAAGATTTCTAACGTTCTCTATTACAACAGAACGACTGTGACGACAGCAGGTGATTAAATGGAAACAACATATTGGGCTGGTGGCCATCTTGTTTAATCTGCGCCACGTTATTTTTCCTTACCCTGTCCATATACTTCTGATTGCTATTTTGACGTTCGTTTTTCAACCCACTTCAGTTCTGTAATACTTGATTTCTCCCCTTTGTCAGTGTTTCCGTTACTTTTGGAAGTGCTAGATTGGTAAAGTCTTTCTACTATGTTAAAGCCACCTTTGTGGCCTACAAACCCCATCGATATTAGTACCATTTCACTACAACAAAGCACTGTGCGTCAGTCACAGGTATATTAATTGTTCTTAATTCAGATGGATTTTCTTACTTCGGATACAGGTAGCAAACGCACTCCCCCCCCCCCCCCCCCGCCCTTTTTCTTCCCTCCCTTCCCAGTCATGCTTATCCTGATCCTCCTCTACCCTGCTGCTTTCCCAGAGTGTACTCAATAATACTATTTCTGGAATTATGTTTTGGTACATGTAGTTTCCACTCGTGTCATGATATTTTGCGTTTTGTATGTATTCAGTTTTTCATTGTATGCTGTTTTGATGGAGGTCGTTCAGTCTTAGTAGCATGTTGGTGGTGATGATGAACATGGTGATGATGATGATGATGGAGAGATAACGATTACAATACTTTATTTTGCAACGGCAGACGATGTTTGCATTTGAAGCCATTTTGCATGCTGCTTCTAGTCCAGAGTAATCTACTTGAAATACATAGAGAGAGAGAGAGAGAGAGAGATATGCATACTTAAGAATATAATATTCCTTCGATTCCCGGCGTTGTTGGAGCAATTATCGTGTCATTCTCGTGTTGTGTTGATATAATTCTTTCAGGAGCATTCTGACATTTCTTATGAATTATAAAAGTGGGGCAAAAGAATTACTGAGAATCAAAGGTATAGAATTGTGAGTTTGAGGATGTAGGTAGTGAATATTTCGATGGATATGTATGTGAGAGAGAGAGAGAGAGAGAGAGAGTGTGTGTGTGTGTGTGTAAGAGAGAGAGTGTGTGTGTGTGTGTGTGTGTGTGAGAGAGAGAGAGAGTGAGAGAGAGAGAGAGGTCTTTAAGAAAATATTTAGAGAGACGGTCCTAATTTAATTTGAATACTTGTGGTACATGGTTAAAGTGTCCCTGAACACCCATTTCACTCACCCAAACTGTATAAGTTTTCTATAATACATTGTTAGAAGAGCCTAAATGCATACGCGCTGCAGTATTTGGCGGCGCAGAAAACGTTTTATCGGGTTTCAAACACCAGTACATCGGTACCGCGTGGGCGCAGGCCTCGAAAAACCAGCATCGCTTACGCGCCCCTCGCGTGACGTCATCAGGGCATCGGCCGCGCAGCGTTGCGAGAACAAAGGGCGATCGCGATGCGTGCAGCCAAGCGTGCCGCGTGCTAGTAGCTAAACACTTGAAAGAGCTCCGTGATAACAGACCAAAAGTAGCATCGTTTCATTGCAATGGGAAAGATTTGCGCCGTGTTCGGTTATGCCGCAAATTCTGCAGGGAAAAGTGGTGTTAGCACTTTCGCTTTCCCGCGGCAGAGACACTGACCGGAGAGAAGACGAGCGTGGATCAATTTTGTCAAAACTACCCGAAAGAATGTTGGCTGAACCAAATCATAAACAAGCATCAGGGCTACAACCGCCTCTTTCCGGCCAAGATATTTGCATGGGCAGTTGGAGGAGGATGACAGAACTGAACCAAATCATAAACAAGCATCAGGGCTACAACCACCTCATGGGCAGCTGGAGGAGGATGGCAGAACTAAGGACTGGTTCACAGCAGGCTAGTATTTCCAGTCATGAAAATTGAAATAGAACTTGGAGAGATCCCCAAATGGAAATTTCTAAAGTTTGAGTCATACTACAAGTCACATGAGCTTCACATAATAAATATATGCAAATGTAAAGCTTTCAGTTCTAGATATTCTGCTGTTAGTACTATTGTTGATAATTAGACTTACACAGTGTACAGCATGTACGGTTATTTAAAAACAAAAAACAAACAAAAAACCTTGCTGAGTCATGGAAAGAAGACATTCATTTTTTTTTCTACCCGCACTTTTGCAGACTTGGCTGAATTCCTGGCTATGAGCAGCATCCTTGACAACCGCTTTCTCAGAAAAAGCACACCGACGTTGTCCCCACTGCACCAAACATCAGCCCTGGAATCCTTCCACCTCTTAATACTCAGGTTTTGCCCTAAACACACAGCATTTTCCTATTTGCTCACACCCACTGTAAAGCCATAAAAGGCATATTACACATACTCATGATAAAAGAGAGTGAAAAAATCAAATACCTCTTTTGGAAAATGTGGGTGTGGTCTTTCAACTTTGTGTCCTTCTGAGACAAGAGACACTTTCAAGAGTATGTTTAAATGTGATGTGATTTCCCAGCCTCCCCCCCCCCCCCCCCAAAAAAAAAAAAAAAAAAAAAAGAGAGAGAGAGAGAGAGGAACTGCATTGTATATTTTGTTTGAATTGTCCTTTCAGTTTACTGTTCCAGACTGGTGAAGGAACTCTTTGCCCAATATTCTGCTGGCCCGGCACTGATATATGAATCAATGCCAGACCGTTTCAAGAAGCCAGATCCACTGTCGGCTTTCCACTATCACCCAACATCTACAGAAGCCATGGCTACCTCTCCCAATAAGTTAGAGACTGAACTGTCACCAGTCATCCTGCTTGCTGTGATTGCCAGGAGTGCATACCTGCATTCCGAATAAATATGTCCCAGCAGATTTGGTGGTTCTCATGGAATTGTGTGTTTTTCATACATGTATAATATTTAACAAATGTAACACTGAAATTCAAAATTTACATAATTCAAAGTTCTTCTCATCTAGTTGGGAAGTGTGGTCAGGATCCTCTCACTCACTCTCATATTATCAATGATGAAGGAATGCATTCATGAGTATGTGTGTGTCATAAATACTGGGTTTAGAATTTGCGACAAATCTAGTTTCCCAGGTAAATTTTCAGTTTTTTTTTGTTTGTTTTTTTTTACTGCGAAGAAAGATAGCAGTGAGGTAAACAGGCACAATCCACAAATACATGTAGGTCTGCAGCAGTGTACACCACCATTCATGCCCAGTGTGCAAAGCATGCAAATATCTTACTTGAATAAGAAATGTCCCACACACTAAAGATTTTCAAATCACATTTATTTTGTGTACATTCATCACAAGGTGGGGTACTAAAAACCCTGAAAGTTTTCGCTTTGGAAGGCCTCCCTGATGGCCTTCAGGGCACAGGATGGGACTGGCACCCGAATTGTCCGGCCCAATACTCCATGGCAACATGTATCGATACTTCCTGAAACGAAATAAGAACCTGATACAATTCACACTCAACCACCTGTGGTTCACTTCCAGGATTGAATGAACCATGTGGCATGACAATAACAGTTCATTAATTTCATGATCCCAAGATTTTAAAGAAATGGGCCTTTAAACTAATAATATGGAACGATTTGACACTTGAGCTCCTGAGCCCTTCACTCTAATGATGTTGTTGTGGATGGGTCAATTCATGAATTTGAGAATTATTCTGAAGGGTCATTGTCATTAACTCACTCTTTTTGTGACTTATCCCTGGTGCCTTGTTCCTGCTTGTATTGGTAGTAAGCTGTCTCCATGACATCAGGCTGCAGGCAAACATGGAAAAAATCCAAGGAGCTCAGTAATGCAGGCCTCAGTCCCAGTCCCTTGTGACCTGTAATAATAAGGTTTTGTAAACATGTATGTATGTCACAAACTTTTCAGGAATTACATACTACATGGCAGTAAAATATACACCAGGGTGGGGCTAAATGCTTAGCGTGAATAGATTTGCTAAGTGGTTTGATAAGCACAATGTACAGGTTTCCTGACAGGTCCCTCAAAAATGATGAAATATTTACTCATAAGTAACACTGTGGCACTGCCTAGTATTGGGAAGTAGATGACATGCACATGCTAATCCTCAAATAAAATAACAAATGCCCCTCCACAACTACCTAAATGCAGTGAATGGAACCAACCTCTACCTAGACCATTCCTTTGGATAGGTCAACCTTGCAGGGAAGCCAGACAGGCCCATAAAACATATTTTATCCAATTCTTAGCACAGTAGTGCCGTACAAAGTAATCTGTATGTTTTATCACTATTACCTCTGAAACTAACACGAGAAACTCTACACCCCCCCCCCCCCCCCCTCCTGCGCCCATGTCAATATCATATTGAATCTGCCAAATTCTAACGTACGAAACAATTACATTCAATGATTCATCACCTCAACATGACATGTTAGAGTGTACTGATTGTGAGCTCTGAGCACATTAAATCTATATCAATGCAGTGGCACTGTAACATAAAACAACTGCCATGTTGTACCTCTGTTTCTCTGCCTCGTCCCAAATGCGAGGCAATTCGCAAAACTTTTCTCCCTCTATGGTCCATACCCTGCAGTGTAGACAGGCACACCTGTGAACAGAAAGGAATGCAAATCAGGTGGTCTTTACTTTATTACTAAAGTCTTATGCGCTCGTCGCGAGTGATAGCAAAATAGCTCTGGAGATGAGCAGATCGCAGTGGTTGAACATAGTCTAACAGTTTTTACAACTGCCATTTTAATGAAGACTGATGATACATTCTGAACGAAAGTCGGTCAAAACAACACATGTTCGGAAGAGGGGCGAAGGGGGGTGAACAGGCTAGGTAAAACGAAACACTGATCGATCCAAAGTACTCACCAGTCGGCCGTTTCGGACAAGGAACCTCCTACAATCGGTTCGTCGCTTTATCCTCAACTGCTTCGAGCGCACGATGTCTTTGTGGCTCGAATTGATACGGCAGAGCGATTCTGCTACTTGCGTCCGCGTCGGCCATTGCTGTGTAACCCTGATGACGTCATCATCAGCTTCAGCTGTTTCCGCCGCGTGCTCAGCCTTTTGCGCGAACCGGGCGCGTGTCGTCTGCTACAGCGGTGCATTAAGGCGGATTAACGGCTTCATGTGCGGGTTTCGAACATGCAAAGAACGGCATTGGACTAAGAAATAGCCAACCTTTCCGCCGTAAAATTTTCAAAATGGGGGTTCAGGGACACTTTAAAAAGCTTACGATGGTAACTAGCGTATAGATCAGTAGTTAGTATGCGGTAAGACAATTTTGGAAACAATGGAGAACTCTCTATAACTATACTTGTAGTAAATATCACATGTAGCTAATGGATGGTATGCATGTTCGTAACATGACTTCCTCTCCTTTTTTTCGCTATGGTCATTAGTGTGACGGCTGACAGAGACGCAATCTGATTTCATTAATCAATTCAAAGTGTAAGTTTGTATTGTGTAATCAGAGATCCCAGCAGGCGGTGTCTGTGGCACGGATAACCACTGTTTGGGCAACATGACATGTTTGCCGAATAAAGCGTGTGGTTGTGACGATGACCACTACGTGGACAGCAGTTTGTGTCTAGCCAGTAAGTAATTGTTTCTGTCCCGATCCTAATGTGTCGCTTCATCCCCGTGTGCCGCACATCCAATGCTTGAAATGTTGGTCAGCTAGATTTCTTTAAACTCTCAGATCATGCCTGTTCATTTTATAGTGAAAATGAAATACGTTCAGTTTTAGTCTTGCAAAATTGCGGTTAAGTAATTGGTTATGCCTTCTTGTGGTGCCCGTGATCTATGGCCCACAGGTCTCCAGCGACACTCCCCGACAGCACACCCTCGCCTTCCCTCCTCCTCTTTTCCTTCCTCCGCCTGTGAGGTTACATTTAACAGTGGTGTGAGATTACCTTTAACAGTAGTCGGCGAAAGGTATTAAATATTTATACATAACCATGTCCTTTCCTTACAATTGTATACCCTGCAATACTCAAACAGTACACGCGCTGTGATTTTCTGCCTCAAATGGCCGTAACTACAGCCGTTGTTTACTAACTGGTGGATTACTTTCTCATTGGTACAATTAATTCTGCTGCCTTGAAAAAGCAAAACTGTGTAATGGCATTTTTAGCTTGCTTTCTTTCTTCTTTTTTTTTTTTTTTTTTTTTTTTTGTCTGTGCCACGTTATTTTTTCCTGACCCTGTCCATGCCCATATACTTCTGATTGCTATTTTGACGTTCGTGTTTAAACCTGGTTCAATGCTTTATTCTGTGATACTTAATTACTCTCCTTTGTCAGTGTTTTCGTTACTGTTGCGCGCGCACAGTGGAAGGATTGATTCACACACCCCGAAAACTTTTGTTTCAGTTTATGGCAAAAGCTCTCATACAAGTAAAGGTCCACTTGTCAACTTTTATTAACAAAATCAAATTGACCCGCAGTACAGTTTCCGAGATATCAGTCGCGATAACACGAACTGATCACACACACACACACACACACACACACACACACATGACACACACACACACACACACACAATCACACACACACACACACACACACACATCCATGTCTTTTGTGTGATGTGGGAACATTCGTCCTACGAATCGTTGATGTAATAAAGGAACATGCCTTAAATTATGCGTCTTTTCAAATTTGCGTTATATTTCCTGAGACAGGGTACCTTAAGCCATATTAATATATATCGATCTTTCTTGTAAGTCAAATACTTTCAGATATACAGAGGGGTTTTATTTTGGACACAAATTTTTGATGTGATAAAGGAACGTCCAGACTGACACAAACAGTAGGTGTACTCTGGGAACCGAGCAGACACAAACTGCAGATTCAATCCGGGAACATTGACAATAACACGATAAATCAACTTTTGTAATCCTTTAAACCGAGTTTGTCCTTTACCAACCATGCTGAAAACGTTTTCATATAGTGATTTTCCTTGTATGTGGAAGGCTATAGGATATACAGAGGGGTGCATGTTGGACACAAATTGTTGATGTGATGAGGGAACATTCACGCAGACACAAACAGGAGGTTTAATCTGGGAACCGACCAGACACAAACTGAAAGTTCAATTTGGGAACCTAGACTATGACACGATAAATTATCTTTGTAATGCTTAAACTCGAATGTTTCATGACCAACCATGTTGGAAACATTAAAAATCATGTGTCATAAGTGGGCACCAGCAATAGGTTATGCATTCACCATCAAATTATTGTTGACAAATCACAGTGGTAAAGGCGTACCATCCAAGATACCTATACAGGTGCGAATTGACAACCTGCATTTGGTCGGCTGGTTTGCAGATTGGTTGGCTGGATTGATGAATGGTTGACTGTTTGGTTGAAGTTTTAATATCGCTCGCCGAAAAGATGGAGACGGCTCATTGGGCGATGGCTTAAGCGTTGTGTATTGTGTAGGCTTTTAGCTCTGCCCAGCCCCGCTTTGTCCAGCCCGATCATGTAATTACAGCCTTTCAGCACGAGTCCCACGCGCCTATTACCTAGGTGCGTAGTGCCGCGGGGGAGGGGAGGTGGGTTGGATAACTGCCGTACTGAAAAGATGTTTAAACTAGTCATGTACTGCCTTTTTTCGGTTTTACCACAGAGAGAGAGAGAGAGAGAGAGAGAGAGAGAGAGAGAGAGAGACTCTGGCTACAGAGAAAGAGAGAGGGGCGGCATTGACGAATAAACAAAAGATAGTTTCTTTTAGGGTGAGGTGAGTGTGTGTGGGGGGGGGGGGGGGGGGGCGGTCTACTGACGAGAGAGAGAGAGTACTTTCTTTCGATAGAGCGTAGTGGTGGTGCTCATGGTAACGTTCTCACTCGGCCATGAGAAAGTCTCACATAACTGTCACCAGGGCCCGCAGGTAAAAGTCGAGGTAAGGGATTTTAGCCCCGGGTTAAGGCCTAACCTCAAACTAAACTGACTCTAGGGTTAAATATTCTGTTGCTGTTTTGTTTTAAATCAGAAGGGGGTCCATTCCGGCAAAGTGAATATGCCGTTATAAAAGAATTTTTCGTCTTTCTTCGCTTCCTTTTTTAAAATTTGATTTTATTTTTGGGTCTCTTTTGTCTTACTCTGGGTTAGGCCAGTAGTCGTGGGTTAGATTAACCTCGAGTTTTACATGCAGGCTCAGGGTAATAACTGAAGTAACGGCCAAAACTGGTTCAAATGCAAGAAAAGGGAATAGAACATATTTTGTAGAATAGCGTAATTTTCGAAATAAAGTACCGATCCTACCCATCTTTCTCTCCGCCGCCGCGCCGTGCACCCGGCAGTCAATCTATGTATCTGGCGACTCCAACTTGTAACCTCTTTCTACGTACCTCTGACGCCAGATGCCACCTTGTGTCTTACATCATGACATTCAGAATGGATTCCCCTACACCACTATGACCGTTTCATGCCGACTGAAAGTCATCAGGCAAATTCTCCCGTTTGCTACCGCAGTGAAGCCATTTCACCGAATACAGTATCTGTGCCGTTAAACCTTATTTTCCACTACTTCGACGGCTACACTATACTGATGTTATATACCATTAGATTCTCTAAGCGGCTGAACGGCACGTTTTCCTCTGATATACTTTTTATCCCGACTTCATCAATATCTCCGCGGCAGTCAGTCTGTGTATTTGCCGACTCCCAACTTCTAACCTCTATCTAAGTACCTCTGACGGCTGACACCACATCATTACATTTAGCTTGCATTTCTCTACACTACTATTACCGTTTCATACCGGCTGAAAGCCATCAGACAAATTCTCCCGTTTGCTACCGCATTGATCAGCTATTACACTGAATCCAGTATCTGTTCCTTTAAACCTTATTTTCCACTACTCCGACGGCTACACTATACTGATGTTATATGCCATTAGATTCAGCAGTCAATTCTCGTTGTGCATCACTAGATGACTAAACGGCTCTACGACCAGTTATCCTAAAATACCCCCCCCCCCCCCCCCGATCCTACCCATAATTATCCCCGCCGTTGTGCACCCGGCAGTCAGTCTTATGTATTTGCCGACTACCAACTTCTAACCTCTTCCTACATACTTCTGACGACTGGCACCATCTTGTGTCCTATACCATGACATTCAGCATGGGTTCCCCTACACTACTATGGCCGTTTCATAAATTAAATTTTTCGCGTTTGATACCGCACTGATCAGCCATTTGAAAATGTTCAGCCCACCAAATTTGGATAGGTTCAGCCAACCAAATTTGAAAAATAAATGCAATTCTAAATTCCGAAATTTAAATAGCTGACTGTCCCTTCGCACAACGTGATTGTAATGTGTTTACGTCCAATGTGTGAGAGAATGCGTGTGATTCACGTGAGCGTGCGTGGTGGGTTCAGTTCACGGTGCTTTGAGCCAATTCACGAAATTGGGTAAAGCGCCTATACAATACTCATTATTATTATTATTATTCTTTCACGGAACCCAGTACCTGTTTCTTTAAACCTTATTTTCCAGGGCCAGGACCAAAGCATCTCTCTCTCTCTCTCTTTCTCTCTCTTAAGACCCCAGCAATGAGCGGCCACACATATAATTTTATCTGTGTGCCGTAAAATCCACACTCCACAAGTGGTATCTGAAGCAGACGAGTGGGTGAGGTGTGGGGGGTTGGGGGTTTAACGTCCTTGATTGCACGAGAGTATCGCACGGTGTTTTGCGGAACAAAACTGCTCCCCGTTGCTGAACGCCGAGTCCGGTCGGTCCAAATGGTGTGAGGACGTTCGAAGAAGAGCTCAGCTGAAATGATTAGACAGAATATGCGTCTGCGGTAGGCCGGTAGTCGTGTTGAAATGAGAAAACAAAAAGTTTAGTAAGGACATCACGTGAAACATAGGCACGTGTAGGCACGTGTCCTACTAACGCCTGTAGGGGTGAGATGCGGGTGTTTGCTGATTAGCTATTATATTGATCCATGGCGTGTCGCAGCTATTCAGGGCCAATGCAAGTCTTCACACCTTTCGAGACTGGTGCCGATAGGAATGGGTCAGGGAGTCTTTACCTTTGTTACCGCTTTTCCTGATTAGCTGATAATCGAGCTAAACCGGGTACATTGTTTTAATTAACAGAGAGAGAGAGAGAGAGAGAGAGAGAGAGCACCCAGTATCCATTTCTGGGTTGTGACGTGTATACACTGGGCCCGCTTGCTAAAAACTAATAAGGTCAACGTGATATATGCCCGCTGGCGCGTGCCGTTTACACTTCTTCACATGTCCCTGGTGTCTGCTACGTGTAACCAACCCGGGGTATTGGAAGCTCCAAGCCACCCTGGCGCCGCGAGCGTGTCCCGTCTTCGGGGTGTCTGCTGCGGGGTATTGGACGTTTCACACCACTGCGATACATGACTGCGAGCGGCGCAGGTGGTGAAGTATTCTCGGAAGTATTAATCCACAAAGAGTGAAAAGACCTCCTCACTTTTTTGTTGTTAAACAAGAAGCCTAAAATGTGTCACGCACCACACAGTTAACTGAAGTAAATAAGTTAAAGATTCGTAACTATCAAAGTAACGACTTAACGTCACTTTGATGGCACTCTCCCACCTTACCTCTCAGCTTCACTTGTCACCTATATATCGTCGTCCGAGAGGCTTCTCAAAATCCCCAAGCGCAGCCTGAAATCTTTCGGTGAGCGCTCTTTCAGTTTTGCCGCTCCTGCCGTTTGGAACTCTCTGCCTTCAGATCTGAGAAATGCGCCCACGCTGTCTGTTTTCAAGAGCAGTCTGAAAACGTTCCTCTTCCGCAAAGCCTATCAGTAATTTCCTCAGCCGCATGCTGGTCCTTGTTGCTTGAGCGGCATGAGGCCACAAACTACTAACACCAGTTATTTTAACTAGTCAGTTTCACCAGTGTATGTCTGTTCATCGTTGTATGATGTGCGTGAGTGTGAGTGAGTGATAGGCGCATTGAGTTTTATTTAAAGAAATGCGCCCTACAAATACCATTTATTATTATTATTATTATTATTAAGGGTAATTAAACAAACAGTGCGATACACAACAAGAAAGTGGAGAAAACTCATATGCGAGGTGAGGTTTTGTGTACAATGTTTGCTTCCTTGGTCAGTTACCATCTCAGCCCCACCTGCCCCCCCCCCCGCCCTCCCCCCCCCCCCCCGGCCCCTAAGTTACCAAACACCATGACACCAAGGTGTTTCAGATATATTTGTTTCGTCCGTGCTGTTGAACGGTCGCAGCTGCTCGTACGCCATGATACCTAAATCGTTTTAAGAAGGATTTTTCCTTCCATTCTTCTCTTCCTTTTTTATTTTTGTTTTTGTTGGTTTCTTTCATCCATCCTTTACCATTTTCCGACTTCTTTTTATTCATTCGCATGTTTACAATGCGCATTTCATAATAATAATAATGCGTCAGGTACAAGCTGTGCCGTCAGCTGCTTATCCTTTTTTGGTTAACGTGTCAGAGACAGAATAATTATGCGTCTGCGGTAGGCCGGTAGTCGTGTTGAAATGAGAAAACAAAAAGTTTAGTAAGGACATCATGTGAAACATAGGCACGTGTCCTACTAACGCCTGTAGGGGTGAGATGCGGGTGTTTGCTGATTAGCTATTATATTGATCCATGGCGTGTCGCAGCTATTCAGGGCCAATGCAAGTCTTCACACCTTTCGAGACTGGTGCCGATAGGAATGGGTCAGGGAGTCTTTACCTTTGTTACCGCTTTTCCTGATTAGCTGATAATCGAGCTAAACCGGGTACATTGTTTTAATTAACAGAGAGAGAGAGAGAGAGCACCCAGTATCCATTTCTGGGTTGTGACGTGTATACACTGGGCCCGCTTGCTAAAAACTAATAAGGTCAACGTGATATATGCCCGCTGGCGCGTGCCGTATACACTTCTTCACATGTCCCTGGTGTCTGCAACGTGTAACCAACCCGGGGTATTGGAAGCTCCAAGCCACCCTGGCGCCGCGAGCGTGTCCCGTCTTCGGGGTGTCTGCTGCGGGGTATTGGACGTTTCACACCACTGCGATACATGACTGCGAGCGGCGCAGGTGGTGAAGTATTCTCGGAAGTATTAATCCACAAAGAGTGAAAAGACCTCCTTACTTTTTTGTTGTTAAACAAGAAGCCTAAAATTTGTCACGCACCACACAGTTAACTGAAGTAAATAAGTTAAAGATTCGTAACTATCAAAGTAACGACTTAAGGGTAATTAAACAAACAGTGCGATACACAACAAGAAAGTGGAGAAAACTCATATGCGAGGTGAGGTTTTGTGTACAATGTTTGCTTCCTTGGTCAGTTACCATCTCAGCCCCACCTGCCCCCCCCTCCCCCCCCCCCCCCCCCCCCCGGCCCCTAAGTTACCAAACACCATGACACCAAGGTGTTTCAGATATATTTGTTTAGTCCGTGCTGTTCAACGGTCGCAGCTGCTCGTACGCCATGATACCTAAATCGTTTAAGAAGGATTTTTCCTTCCATTCTTCTCTTCCTTTTTTATTTTTGTTTTTGTTGGTTTCTTTCATCCATCCTTCACCATTTTCCGACTTCTTTTTATTCATTCGCATGTTTACAATGCGCATTTCATAATAATAATAATAATAACACTGCGTCAGGTACAAGCTGTGCCGTCAGCTGCTTATCCTTTTTTGGTTAACGTGTCAGAGATAGCGTTAACCGGCTACAGCCGGTAAATTACCGTTTTGAAAACTGGAAATACCGGAATAAATTGGGCTGCCGGTAAAGGTGACCGGTTGGATCTTAAGATGACCGGCAGAAAAAAAATAATTATGAAAAAAAGCCTAGCTGATTTCTTTTAGCGTGTGTAATGCACGTTAATAGCCACGATTACAACCTCACCCACCCCCACCCCCTCTCAACCTGTCGATGCGTCACTCTAGCGAGTCGCTACATTGTCTCTGTCAGCCGTGGTGTAGCTATGCAAACAGTATAGCGCGACCGTCTCTCTCAGTATAGCGCGAGTTTCTCTCAACTGGCTGGTTCGCTGCGACATTCTAACTACACACTTCCCGCCAAGGTCTCCAAACTGCAGTATAATAATATATCTATTAGCGATAGGCGCGAAATAGCTGGAACTTTCGGGGGCACTCGCGTTTGCTGTCAAGCCTGTCATAATTATGGCCGGGAAACAGAGATCTCTGCTTGCATTTTTTTTCGAGGAATTCGGCAAGTAAGCCATCTGACACACCTGAAGATACAGAGAGTGGCAGTCAGTCATTGACTGAGTCTTCAGCAAATGCGTGCGGTAGCGTTGGTCACAGTGGTGATTCGGCAGAGAGGCGAAGATGGACCACAGTCTAAAAAACCCAAGCGAGAATTTCGCGAGCAGTGGCGAAAGGATTATCTTTGGCTTAAAACGGACAGTGAGGACACAATTTCTACTGTCTGCATAGCTGTTTCTCAGGCCACCGCATAAATGTTTGGTTAGCATTGTTGCGTTCCAGCGGTATCTGCGGCTTAGTAGGGGGGAGGGGGGGGTGACCGATCTCGTTTTCACCAGTACCGGTTTACTTTGCTGGGCTTGCCAGCTGTTTTTGATAGTACCGGCTGGCAAAATTTCTAGCGCCATCGCTGCGTGTACACGCACATTTTTTATCAGTGAAAAAAAAATTATTGCAGGACGAAAATTTATATATTTAACACTTAATGAGCACAAATAAGCTTTAGCTTATACAGTCTTCACAAAAAGTTAAGGACCAGTCAACATAATGGGTGACAGTTTCAATAAATCAGAAAAAAAAAATAAACGAATAAGATTTTTCCCGTAAAATTCGGTAGCAAGGTTAAGGGGTAATTAGTGAACATGGCGACCACTGTGTGGATGGCACGTGCGCGTCACACAGCATGCTTGGCGCGTTTGAAAATCTGCAATTCCGGCAAAACTAGACGGAGTTTCAGTGTTCAATGAGTGATACCTGGGGCTTTCTGCACGGAAAAAAATGAGATGCAGGTCAAAGAATGCATCCCTGGTTATGAACTGTGCTCATTTGTTTGCCTACATAAGCTGCTGTTTCAGCGATGTTCAGCACTACACCAGCATGCCACCACGACAAAAGTTGAATGATATTTGCAAGTGGTCCTTAACTTTTTGTGAAGGCTGTAGTAACGCTCAGGGTGAAACAAACACAGTGTAACGGTATTGCAATGGCAGACTAAATTAATCCTAAAATCTCATTAATCAATACTAGCGAGAGAGCGGGGGGGGGGGGGGGTGTCTGTGTAGGTAGACAAAAAGATAAATACATGTATACATATAAAAAGATAAAATAAAAAGAGATAAAGACCCCCCAAAAGCAAGAAATAAAAAAAAAAATAAAAAAGATTAAAATTTCCTATGGTCTACACTAGACACAGTTAAGGAAGTATCAGTAAGCAGACAAAATTACTCCTAAAATCTGATAAATTTACACAACAGAAGAGAGAGAGAGAGAGTGGTGTTGCCAGGAGTTTTTTTGTTCGGCGATTTAGCCAAAACAGCCATGAAAGTTTCGGCTTTTTACAGAAAGTTTCGGCTCTCTCTGCCGAAGCAGTTTCACAAGTTTTTCGACTAGATTCCCTACTGTTACGTTCTCCCTCCACCTCCATGAATTAAAGATGTTCTGTAGATATATATTCCGCAATAAAACAAGTCTTTGGAGTAAAATAACAAAATTGAACAAACTTCATTTCCTTGAACTTTAGAATGCTGTCTACCAAACATTCAGCACAAATCCAAGAAAAAGTGGGACTTTGAGTGTGACTGTCCCTTGGAAATTAGTCCAGCCAGCACAGGAATCTCACAGAAACGGACATAATCGAGCCGATTCACTCGTGAAAACTTCGGCTCGGCCAGCCGACATGACAGACAGATTATCGGCTTTTTTAAAATAAAAAAAAAAATCGGCTTTTAGCCGAGATCCGTCCCCAAACGACATCCCTGGAGAGAGAGAGAGAGAGAGAGAGAGAGAGAGAGATTGTGTACTCACAAAAAAAAAAAAATAACAAGGAGGAACGGCCCCGTCCTACAAAGTTGTTTCTCCAAACTTCATTTTATTTTGTCTGTTTTGTTGTTATTTTTGCCGGTTCTCCCCTCTCCAAGTTCTACCGATGACACTAGATCCTCTACGACCTCGACCGATTAGCCACGTGACTGGGGGTGGGGCCGGGTGTGGGAAGAAGGGAGAGAGAGAGGCAGAGGGAGAGGGTGGGTAGGTGGGTGTTTAGGAGTTTAACGCTCTTTTTTCACCACATAAGGGTGATATCAAAGACGGGGCAACGAGAAAAAGGCCAGCACAAATATTTGGCCCCAGCGGCCTGGATTCGAACTCTCGGCCCAAGCATTGAAAGTCCTACGCGCTACCATTCGGCCACCCTGGCTCCCCAGAGAGAGAGAAAGAGAGAGAGAGAGAGAGAGAGACGTCAGTTCCGTGAACTAAACATTTGACGTCAGCCTCAAGCAGGTCGTCATACAGAGAGAGAGAGAGAGATGACGTCAATTCCGTGAACTAAACTTTTGGCGTCAGCCTCTAGCACTGAGATCGTCTGAGGATGCTTGTTTATGTCCTGTGATTTCCCTACTGGCTTTGTGACTTCTCCGACTGAATTATTTTTCACATGAAATCTGGAAGATGTAGAGGGCTGATGAAATGTCGGAAGCAGTGACGATCCTTGCAGATTTGTCTGTGAACCAAACATTTGCCGTCAGCCTCACGCTGCTCGTCTGACAGATGATACCTCTCCATATCTTGTCATTTCCTTGTTGCTTTTGTGACTTCCGGGACTGAAGTAATTTTGACATAAAATCTGGAAGATCTAGAGAGCTGATGAAACGTGGACTTAAAGTGCCTTGGATTGTACTTACGAAATTGCAAAATTGGAACTTTTTTGACCGGCGCTTCTCGCAGAAACGTGAAAAAGTGTGTTTATCTAAAAGCTCTGTTATTCTTAATACTAAAGCTATTATATACAGGGGTGCCAGATTTCCGATTCAGATCGGATTTCCGATTTGAAATTTTACGTAAACTCAGATTTCCGATTTGGCAGAAAATCGTATGTTCGTTTTTTTTTTTTGTTTTTTTTTTTTTTTTTTTTTTTGGGGGGGGGGGGGGATTCCGATTTGTCGTTAGGTGGAACTTTCGCGAGACCGTCTTCGGTGGAGTAAGTTGCAATGGCCTCGCCTTCAAGTAGAAACACTTTTCGTAACCGCAAAATCGCGAAAAAGAAACGAGTGGGGCGTGCAGGCGGCAAGGTCTCGTGCTGCACATACTGCGTAGTTTGCGGTAGCTTAGCATCCATGCGATCTTCGCGCCGATGAAGCATTTATCTGGATTTTTTAAAATCGAATAATTAAACCAACAGAAAGAAAAATACAATACGGATCGTTTCTGAGGGGCATACGCGACGTTTTAGCTACAAAAATACGCGTATGATGATCGTCCGACTTGGGCGTACGCGTGCCGGATTTTCCCAGAGCCGGCTCTAGCCATGCGTTCAGTCTTTACCGGCGTCGATAAAGCATTGAGCGGTTGTGTTTTCTTACGCAAAACTAAAACAGCTGAAAGAAAAATGCATTATGGATCGTTTCTTAGGGCCAGACACGACGATTAAGTTACCAACAATTTGCCTAGAATGATCGTGCGCGTGGTACACCTGACTTGAGTACCGGATTTTCCCGAAGTCTATTTTAAGGCGAAAATCAATACCAAACATCAATACTAGTGATCTCATTTGGGGGAGGGACTAATCAAGATAACCATATAGTTAACAGTCAGGGCTTAAGATCTTCCACCGTGCTTTTGTCGGATTTCCACCTTTGGCTATAAATTCAAGTTTCTGGTCTCTCAAAAAGTGTTTCAGTCAGTCCGGCTTTGTCTGAAGCACTTAAACTGAATCACACACAGAGTTCAGTGTATTTAAAAACAAATCTTGGGGAGCATTCCCGTGCACACCTCTAGCTTAACAATTAAGCAGGCGTGCACTCCTGGCTTTGACACTTCATCACCATTACGTCCATAGTAAGTGTTAGGCAGTTTGTGGTAAACACACTGTGTAGTTTTACACAGATAAAGAAACGCCTGTGCTTTGAAATCAAAATGTGTACTTGCCAACTGTAAATTTGTATAAAGTGTCATCCTGTTAAGTGGGTCCGACTGTATTACAGATACTCTTTGCTATTCAAAAACTACACTTTGGCACCCTCCTAAACCATGCTGAACCTTTCTCAGTTTCTGAGAGTAAACTGACAGGTCTTTTAATGTGTGGATTTTAGAGTTTGATTCTCCACAATGATTATTTGGATAAACTTGTGTGCAGCAACAAGAGGTCTATAATAGCTAGTCTAAGGGTTGAAATTTGAAGGGAAAATGTGGTAGATAAGAATAGCTATCAAATGCTCTCAGGTGCCATGAGAGGCCTAGAATTGGCTCTTAAATTTGGCAAAATTCGTGTTTTTTTTCCGGGGGAGGGGCGTTGCCCCCCTGGTTCCCCCCAGCAGGGCTCCGCCCCTGCACCCTGCCGGGGCCTAGGCGGCCCCTGGACCCTGGCCTGGGAAAAGAAGTTTCAGTATTTTCAAAATTGCCAGCTTTTACCCATGTACAAGTTGCAATGGCCTCCTCTTCAACTAGAAACACTTTTAAACCGCAAAATTATAAAAAAGAAAGAGGTGGCGTGTTCGGGCGTTTCTTGCATTCCGATTTTGAGGGCTAATCCCCCCCCCCCCCCCCCCCCCCCGCTTGTCAATTTTTTTCTGGCTTTCCTTGCATTCCGAGTTGTGGCTTTTCAGATTTGGCAAAACATCTTTAAGTGGTTTCAGATTTGTAGGTCCCGAGTTGCTAGCACCCCTGGCTATATAATAGTGCAATAGTTCATGTCATATGTGCAGTTGTCACAAGTGACAAAAATACCGGAATGATGAGTAATTTGAAGGAGTCTTTTCATAGATATTTGGCCTTATATGCAAACCACCCCTACCTCGGAAATATTTTTCTTACACAAAACCTGTCAGAGCTACAGAGCTGTGCTACGAAAACAGGCAGTATAATTGGATGATCTTCCCAATTTCAGAAAATAAAGCCATTTGAACATTTTTTTCGAAAAAAATTCGTAACATGACCGATTTTTTAAAATCGGCGATAACTGTTCTCAAAATGCGGCAGGATAAAAATCATGAAAAATAGCTCTGGAGAATATGACTGCCCATTTTATCTCAAAGTAAAAAGCCATCCGGCGAGGTGGTTTAGCAGATAGCCATCATTACATCCGTCCACACACACACACACACACACACACACGTCATTCCCTCCAAAAAGAACGCAGCAGCAAAGTGTGCACGTAAGGTGTCTATGACGCAGATTTCGTTACGTGACTGTCTGCGTGAAAGTAAGTATTGTGTGGAGAAACGTCACAGTCTTGTTTTGTATCACTGAAACTTGCTGCTGCGCGTAGCAAAATCTGCCCCGTCTCATAAAGTTGTTTCTCTATAGAGAAACAACTTAAAAACGTGATGGTGTGGAGTGGGGTTTGCAGGCGCACAAATGTGGTAGTGAGGGAGTCAACGCATGGTTTTTTTAAAAAAAAAACAACAGTTTTTAATACCACTATAAGGAGCGGTGTACTATGTTGGTATTCTGGTGCAGCGTGGTTGCAGTGAAGGCTAGATGGCAAAGATCGTAGATGGACAGAGCAGAATCGAACATTCGCAGGGCTGAATTGGGACTGTGCCCCGCGGCGTGGGGCTGGGGTACTTATAGGGAGATCACGTGCAAACCATCAAAGCAACCCTAGGGTGCGTAGCTGGAGGAGAGTAGATTCACGGCTAGAGGGGAGAATCTGTGTTTGTCAGCACATGGAAAACTGATGATAGCGGGCGTACTATAGCAGCTAGAACTTTCAAACAAACGGCAGCTAAAAGGCCTGAACAATACTTCAAAATGGCATACGTTTGGAACATCACAGAAATTTTCCTATCACCGATTGAAGAGCGTAAAGCCAGGGACCACGCACTGAATTTAAAAGGGGTGAAAATGGCAAAATGCACCCGTAAAACTATGAAACAGCGCTAAAAACAAAACATGATTAGAAAGTAACAACTCTCCTGAAACTACTACAGTTTACAGGGTAGTGCTAGGTTGAACGACTGTGGAGATATTTAGCACTAAAAGGACACAAACAAACACAGCTAATTGGCACATGTGCCACCGTGGATCTACACACTGCGCGCGTGCCTGACTGGGCACGCGGCGGCTCGTGGCATAGCGCTGGCCAGAGAACAGAGGGGGTAGTGGGGCCAGAGAACAAAATAGTGGCCGAGCGGGTGGGAACCACTCGGCTAAAAATAATAAATAATAATAATAATCGCTGGGCTGCGCTAGACACTGTTAAGGAAGTATCAATATCTGTATTTTCTGGTCGAAACAGTTCTTGCCAGTAACCAATGTTTTTGAAGACATTCTTTCTTCCGAATGACCCGGCGCACATGGCGTATGGCAAGGACTGCAGTTATCCAACAGAAACAAAATCCACGTTTCGAGCATGCGCATCGAATCATCATCATGATCAGGCATTTCCCCAAGTTTAAATAGATTGCCGAGTAAGCTCGTCCACGCTCTGGCTACTCCCGCGTCACGGGTCTGCCTTCAAACGTTAGGAACAAGAGGACAAAAGGGGCTGTTTCGCAGATCAAAGGCGCCGCTACAGAGGGGCGGAGCATCAACTCCCGCGCCACACCCGTGCTGTAAGAGGCGAGGGGACATGGCGGCTCTCAGACGATGAGATCAAAAGGAAGTGGGCGGAGCTTCAGTTCCCCTGAGACAGAGCGCGCACCCACTTCAGGGCTGCCGTGACGATTGCGGGGACTGCTTGACAACAGAGACAACGATTAAGCGGGTATTCCTTCTTGGCGGCCGGGACAGGTAGCCATACCGGAGATCGATCTGGCCTGTTTTAGCGGCTCCAACGCATAGTGACGGAGGAGACCAAATGACCGGCTGAGTACAATAATGTTTTAAACCGGGCACTTGCCTTTTGCTAGAAAGCCAGTAAAGATTTGACATGTTTTATAGTTTAGCTGTTATTTCCCATCAAGCCGAGTATTTGATCCAAGATGGCAAATCAACACCGAGCTTTACCTCAGTAAAGGCAATTTTTTTCCGCGAAAAAGCAGCCGTCAATTCCCCCTAGGGCCTAGGTATAGGTAGCATGACGCTTTCACTGTCACTTCGCGGAAAAACACGCGTTTTTTTGTTGTTGTTGTTGTTGTTTTTTTTTTTTTTTTTTGGGGGGGGGGGATTTCTAACCTCGGCCTGTGCTGCTGTTTCCTGCAAAGACTTCTATAATTTATACATAAAAAGAAAGGGACACTGTCTCCTCTTTTCAACCATTGTATTTGTATATTTGTGTTGGCCGAGCCTACCCCCCCCCCCCCCCCCCCCCCGGGTCTTTCCCATTTCTGTCTTTCGGGGATCACAGTAAAGAACTTCAGTTTAAAAAGGGGGTTTTGTCGGAAATGCTCGTCCACTGGCCTTAAACTGGAAAAGGGAACACAAAAATACGCGGTACGGATGCTGCTGTACAGCATCTAGTCAATATTAAGTACAGAATGAGGGACAGTGCAAACAGTGCTATTGTTGCCACTGCAGCTTCAAGGGAAGGGTTCACTAAACGGTGCACGTGAAGCGTTGGAATAACCAAAAACGACATCCCCGCGTTAAATTAGTTTGGCGTCGCCTAGAGATTTCACGGGTAAGTGCCAGCTGGCAACTTGTGTACTGAGCCACGCACGCAGGAGAGCGAGTTGTCATGTGAGGCGACACGGTCCAATTGGCGCTGCTTGATCTGCACTCATCAAATCAACTTTGCTTTGTGCTGCCGTCAGAGTGGACCTTTAGTCTATTGCTCTGGGGCCAGCACCGTGAGACTGTCTCGTGGCCGGAGTTAGAAGGTATCTGCATTACACTCCCTAAAAAAAAAAAAAAAAAAAACGTCAACAACAACAACAACAACCAAAAAACCTACAAAAAAACCCAACCCAACTCTCTTTATAAGAAACCCTCTTTCTCCGCTTTTTCAGTGATCGCACTGAAGAAAGTCAGTTTCAAAAACTGTATTAAGCGGCCTGAAGGATGAGAGAGTGGGATACGGACCCCCCCCCCCCCACCCAACTTCACTTGTGTGGCCGCCAGTTTTGGCCGTTACTTTATTGCCCTGGTGACAGTTACGTGAAACTTTCTCACGGCCGAGTGAACACCACCACTACGCTCCATCAATAGAAATCTCTCTCTCTCTCTCTCTCTGTTTCTCTTGTCAGTAGAACAGCACCCCCCCCCTCCCCCCTTCCCAAACACACACAAAGACTCGCCTCACCCTCAAACTATCTTTTGTTAGCTTGTCAATGCCGCCTTACTCTCTTTCTCCGTAGCTAGACTCTCTCTCTCTCCCTCTCTCACTCCATTGCTAATTGCCTGCTCATTGTTTTAATCACTACTTCCATAATTAGCTCTTCCGTTTTTTATTGATTATTGTTTGTTAAATGATTAAATCTACGTAAATTAGGGGGAGCCGGGGTGGTCGAATGGTAGAGCGTTGGACTTCTAATGCTCGGGTCGTGAGTTCGATCCCGGCTGGGGCCAAATATTTGTGCTGGCTTTTTCATCGTTGCCCCGTCTTTAATATCACCCTATGTGGTGGAAAAAGACGTTAACCCCCCCCCCCGAAGTAAATTAGTGTTTGTCGGGGGGGGGGGGGGGGGGGGTGTCTTTAGTGTAGCAGGACATTGTAGACAGGTAATTTTCTATCTTTTTTGAAAGAAATCTCTCCCCGTCACCAACCTCACCACTTCCTCCGCCCCTCCCCCCCCCCTCCCTCCTCGCCTCGCCTAGCCCAACACACCCGCACCATACCCCAGCTCTCTCTCTCTCTCTTTTTGTTTATATGTCCAGAATATAAGGAATTACGTGAACAGTACATCCCCTCAAAATTTTACAAAAAAACCGTCACAATTTAGATTCTCTGTGATCATGGCAGACAGTAGCCAACTCTTAACCCGCAACCTATCCTTGTTTGTCTATAAAGCTATGGAACACAGGAGTAAGGTACAAGCCATAGTAAGTTAAATATGCTAAGTATGGAGGATATATACATATGATACATATCATTAGTTACGAAACCTGAATATATGGAGCGTGCGTGCTCATCCTACCCCCCCCCCCCCCCACCCCCAAATTTTCAGTCTTGGGCTGAAAGCCTACTGAATAAATTGATTTGTCTCTCTCTCTCTTTCTGTGAAAAACTATGTGGCCATAGTTGTCAAAGACATTCTATGTCTGTCACACTCAGTAAAACACAGTAGCTAATTTTTGCCATGAACTATGCATCTGAGAGTATAACTCGGGAACTTTCTCTCTGAAAGTCTCCCTGATACAATTCCGTTAGTTCCCTCTCTGGTAGTATAACTCACGAAATGTTCTCACGTCTCTCAAAGTCTCCCTGATGCAGTTTCGTTAGTTGTCAACTCTCTCTCTCTCTCTCTCTGATATAAATCCATTAGTTGTCAAAGAAAATATCCCTCTCCCCCTCTCTCTGAATAATTATATGGCTTTACTCGTCAAAGAAATTCTGTCTGTTTCATAGAGTAACACAGTTGCGAATTTTGTCATGAACTAAGCATCTGATAATACAACTCAGGAAACTTTCTCTCTGAAAGTCTCCCTGATACAATTCCGTTGGTTGTGAAATCCCCCTCCATTCTCTCTCTCACTTTCTGGTAGTATCACTCACGAAACATTCTCTCTCAAAGTCTCCCTGATGCAATTCCGTTAGTTGTCAAACCCCCCCCCCCTCTCTCTCTCTCTTTGATACAATTCCGTTAGTTGCCAAAGAAACTCTCTCTCTCTCTCTCTCTCTCTGGATAACTATATGGCTTTAGTCGAGTGTTTCCAGCTTGTGCAGAGTGAGTTTTACGGGCATAAAGCCACGCAAAGCTTGTGCAGAATAAAACCCTGACTAACTAATTAACTGGCTTCAATTGTTAAAGAAATTCGTTCTGTCTGTCACATTGAGTAAAACACAGTAGCGAATTTTTGTCATGAACAATGTATCTGATAATATAATCAGGAAACTTGCTCTCTCAAAGTCTCCCAGATACATTTCCGCTAGTTTTCAAATCCCCCCCCCCCCCCCCCGTCTCTCTGTGTGATACTATTCCAGTAGTTGTCAAAGGAAATCTCTCTCTCTCTCTCTCTGACTTGGTAAACCACAGCATTTTGTTGGAGAAATTATCTATATACATGTACATCCCTGATCCTAAGACAATCTCCTTATTTTGTTCATATCTTCAAGGTAGAAGGCAGAAAGTCTACCACAATGGTGCGTTTTCTGAGGAAGGTGTTGTAAGCTCGGTATGCCCCAGAGGCTCTATCCTTGGCCCAGTTTTCTTTTGTTTATTCATCAATGATATGCCCCTCTCCATCTCAAACTCTAATGTAAGCTGTGATATGTTTGCTGACGACTCCACGCACCATGCGTCGGATATGGATGAGTCCAAAGTAAACGAAGTATTGCAGCATAGCCTCATTGAAGTCTCCCAGTGGTGTAAAAGTCAACCACATGGCAATCAATACCTAAAAAAAAAAAAAACCCTAAAGCATGCTAATGACAACGTGCCAAAATCAACAACGCAAACTATCTCCTCTGCGGTTGTCAGTTGGATCGGAGTCCATCGAGCAAGTCTCAAACCACCGTCTACTATGTGTCATAATTGACGACCAACTCTCCCTGATGCAATTCCGTTAGTTGTCAAAGAAATCTCTCTCTCTCTCTCTCTCTCTCTCTGTGTGAATGATTATACATGTACGTCTCGCATGGTTAAAAAAAAATCTCTCAATCTGTTTCACTCAGTAAAACAGTCACGAACAGTATCGTAAACTATGTATCTGGTAATATATAGCTCACGAAACTTTCTCTTCCAAAGTCTTGCCGATACAATCCCCCCCCCCCCCGCCCTCTCTCTCACTCGCTGCATGATTATACGTCTTTAGTAGTGAACGAAATTCTCTCAATCTGTCTCACTCAGTATAAAACAGCCGGGAACTGTGTTGTGAACTTTGTATCTGGTATTATGACTCAAAACTTTCTCTCTCTTCCAATGTCTCCCCAAGACAATTACATCTTCCCCCCCCCCCCCCCCCCCCCTCTCTCTCTATCTCTCTCTCTGTGCGATACGATTCCGTGAGTTGTCAAAAGAAATCTCCCTCTCCCTCTCTCTTTGAATAATTATATGGTTTTACTCGTCAAAAATTATTCTGTCTGTTTCGCTGAGCAAAACACATGGTCAAGATGCTCAAGCCCCCCCCCCCCCCCCCCCGGCTCAGTGAAAGAATTCATTAAAGAGACAGGTTTTATAAGCAGAGCGGAAGGCCGAGTCAGTACTTGCTGAGCGGACAGATAAAGGAAGAGAATTCCAAATAGTCGGTGCTGCAGAAAAGAAAGACCTTTCTCCAAAGGTTTTAGTGAAGACACGTGGTTTGCAGAGTGTGAGAGTGGATGAGCGAAGTGTTCTTGTTGGTACGTAGACTAACTCAGAGAGATAAGAAGGTCCTGACTGACTAATGACACGGTAGCACATGCAAGCAATCTTAATGCGAGCCCCTGGGGAGCCAGTGCAAAGTGCGGAGGTGTGGGGTGATGTGATCTCTTCGCGAAACTCTCAGAACTAGGCGTGCCGCATTGTTTTGTAACCTTTGGAGTCACTGTAAGATATCCTTCGGGCTGTTTACAAGGAGACCATTACAGTAATCCAAGCGTGAAAGCACAAAAGCTGACACAAGAGTCTTTGTAGCCTAAACTGAGAGGAAATGACGAATAGAGCTAATACGACAGCTCAAAGTTCACAGTAGGGATGATGTTCACTACATGGGCATGCATAGTCAAGTGTGAGTCAAGAACAACACCAAGATTCTTAGCTGATTTGGCAAATGGAACAGTAGCATCACTGACAACAAGAGTATCAGGTAATGGACCAGCGGACATAACTGATATCCATAGCCAAAAGCTGTTTATTAATGCACACATGTTAACCTCTCATGTTAATTATGCCTCCACTGTTTGGGATGGGTGTTTTTTTTTTTTTTTGTTTGTTTTGTTTTGTTGTTTTTTGGTCGTTAGTGTTACATGATATGTTCTTAAAAGAGTCTAGCACAGCCCAGAACAGACCCCCCTCCCCTCCTCCCACGACCATTGTGAGTACACATAGAGCTCCCCGTCACTCTGCCATCGCAGTAACGTCACACTTTATGCCTTTCCTTCGCAAGTCCGCTTATAGACAGATTCAAGAGTCACTATTTTCAGCAGTGTGGGAATCACGGGGAAGCCGTTGTATGCACGTCATTCGTGACGAATTGCATACCGGTGTGGGCATGGCGCCACCATCTTGTTGATACAAACATCTAAACTTACGAAAAACAGGGCTGCAAAACTGGCAAAGCACGTGGGTTTGAAAGATGTCGGTTTGCCAGTTATGCTGCTTTTCGTAAGTTTAGATGTTAGTATCAACAAGATGGCGGCACGATCATTACGTAATAGGGGTAATCATCGAATTTTGTTCAATATCCCGGGGAGTTGTGCAGAAAGTGAAGATTAGAGTGTAGCAAGATATGTAGATTTGGACAGCGGTTTTCCTGATACCATCGGACATGCAGAAGAGTTGGAAGAAAATAACTTTGATGATGGGAACGAGAAGGTGATCAATCAACGCTAATCGAGTGCCAGTGGGAGGTGGCAGATGTGTTCTGTGTGGGGAGGCCAGGAAAGTCGGAGAGGAGTGAGTAGAGGCAGTACTGGGAGGCAACTGAGTGAAACTAGAGGGAGTGCTGCATTAGATCTGAATCTCACGGCTGTTTGGATAAACATATACACAGACAGTAACCAGTCTACGAAGGTGAGAATGGTCCTGCTGTGTTTCCCCCTGCTGATTGCATCATGATAGACTTTTAGGATATTCTTTTCCCTGGACTTTGTCATGTTGTTGCAGAGCACTGAACAAACCTGTATGCTAGACAGAGGTGTGTGCATTGGTGCAGCAGGAAGGGTGGAGGGGTGGGGGGCCCGAAAAGCTGGGCACACTGTGCATTTTGCTGTGTCGCATGTGCTCAGTGGTCTGTACATAGGTGTTTCAAGTATGACCTCAGGCAATATAGAGATAGCTCATGAAAGACATCATCAGCAGTAAATGCAGTAAGCCTGCAGTACAGCTGAAGTCAGTTGCATACCAAAGTGTTCTGTGTGTGTTTGAACAGTCTGTGAAATAACATGCAAGGTCAGTACAAACAGAAACCATGCACAGCATCACGAAATGTTTTATCTTTTGGAACTGACTCGCAGGGTAAATCTGCACACTGGTGGATGAAATGTACATAACAAGGTTCAACTTTTACTTTCACTGCTTCAGGATGAATATTTCCATAAAACTGGCAAATATGCTTTGAAAATCAAACATGAGGCTAGAAATAGATGAATGGTGTCCCTTTGGGATACAGTTGTCTCCCCGTTTGTTTCCATTGATGATAAGTTTGTGCTCATTGCATTCTGTATTCAATATCCTTTCAGATATTATACTGTTATTAATATAAAATGAGGGGTATGTGTACAGTAAACCTAAGACTGATTGTACCCACAAACTGTCATTTTTGGCTCCCTTGTGTAACAATGGGAGTCTATGTTGTAACCCTCCGTCGTCTGTCTGTGTGTGTGTGTGTGTGTGTCTGTGGTGTGTCCGCAGTAAACCTTAACATTGGCATTTTCTCAGAATCTACAAAGAGCAGAGTCACCAAACTTGGCATACTGATAGACAGCCATAAGACTTTTCAAAATATATAAATTTGAATGACCTTGACTCAAGGTCAAGGTCACTAAAGCTGTCTGTTTGAAAATTTTACATAGGCATTTTCTTGGAGTCTACAAATGCCAGAGGTTTTCAGCTTTGCATGATGATAGACATTGATAAGAACTTTACAGATATACATGTATTCAATGGCCTTGTGTGAAGGTCAAGGTCAGACAAGTTATTTTCCGCATTTCCGTAGCAAACCTTAACATTGGCATTTTCTCAGAATCTACAAATAGCACAGGCACCAAACTTGGCATGCTGATAGACAGCCATAAGGCCTTTCAAAATATATCATTTTGAGTGACCTTGACTCAAGATCAAGGTCACTAAAGCTGTTTGTTTTAAAATTTTGCATTGGCATTTTCTTGGAATCTACAAAATCCGGAGGTTTTAAACTTTGCATGATGATAGACATTGATAAGAACTTTACAGAAGTACATGTAGTCAATGGCCTTGTGTCAAGGTCAAGGCTGTACAAGCTATTTTCCGCATTTCCGCAGTAAACATTAACATGGGCATTTTCTCAGAATCTACAAAAAGCAGAGGCACCAAGCTTGGCATGCCTATAGACAGCCGTAAGACCTTTCAAAATATTCATGTGGAATGACCTTGACTCAAGGCCAAGGCCACTAAAGCTGTCTGTTTTAAAATTTTGCATTGGCATTTTCATGGATCTACAAAAACCAGAGGTTTTAAACTTTATATGTGATAGACATTGATAAGAACTTAACAGATATACATGTATTCAATAGCCTTGTGTCAAGGTCAAGGCCGTACAAGCTATTTTTGTGAAACCGTAACATTGGCATTTTCTCAGAAACAACAAACAGCAGAGGCGCCAAACTTGCCATGCTAATAGACATTGATAAGAACTATATACCCATACCACTTTAAATGACCTTGACTTTGAGTCAAGGTCATTAAAGCTGTCTGTTGTCAATTTCAATATTACCGTCTTTGGAGAAACTACATAGCCGCGAAATAGTCTTTGTTGCTTGCGCGGCGTTAAGCCCTAAATAACTAACTAACTTGGAGAAACTACAAATACTAGAGGCATCCAACTTGGTGTAATGATAGACATCTTATTTGAATGACCTTGGCCCAAGGTCAAGGCCATATAGTCAGTTTTGGGGAAAAGTGTAATATTGCCTGGAAATAAGAACACCAGAGACACCTTACTTGGCTTGATGATAGATAGTGGTAAATTTTTTACAAACATACTCTTTTGAATGACCTTGACCCATGTCACAAGGGAGCCATGGAGGCTTTTGCCTCTCTAGTTTCAAATAGTTCTGCAAAGGAAAGGGTTATTTGTTCCACCTGAGCATTACTACAGGCTCTTGATTTTGCTCAGTAATTGTTGTGTTAATAAATCTGCTCTGGAAAAACAAAAATCTCTTTCCGTCTCTCTCTGACCACCCATATGGCTTTAGGTGTCAAAGAAATTCTCTGAGTAAAGCACGGTCGAAAACTATGTATCTGTATACTAAAAAAAATCCAACAATAAAAAATCAAAACATACAACAACAACAACAACAAAACACATTACTGTGGAATTTGACTGGACTGAAATCAGTATGTGTACTTTCATCATATTAAGTCACCAGAAAGTGTCTTTGCTTCAGGTGGCGTGGGACGTGGGGGGGGGGGGGAGTGGGAAGACAGCATAACTTTCAAGCATATGCCAGTGTTACGTAGGCGTGTGCCTCTTGTTTATAGTTTGTTTATGCTGTAGGATAACAGCTGTAATGCTTTTTTGTAGCTTTGGTGAGATAGAGAAGTCGCTTTGTTTAGTTTATATTCTTTTATAGTAATGTAAATCTGTTTCCCGTGATCCAGAAGTTTCTTTTTTGTTATCACGAGTATTCGAGAAGTGGTGACCTTGTTTTGGCTGCCCCCTTTTACCCTCGGGCGACGGTATGCACTTCGGGCCTAGGGCTCAGTCGCTCGGAAATCTCGTGCAAATCGCTTTGTTCTGACCTGTTTACGATTAGAAGGTGTTATATAACGCGCCTAGGTTCGGCGGCAGGTACTTGATTATTCTGGATTCTTCTTTAGTTTTTAAAATAGCAATAATGTGATTCACGCTTTGATTTTGATTGGTTCTGTTATAAGAGTGGTCCAGAATGTACTAGAATGCCGTTACTGTATATAAGGCCCGGAGATGTGTGTGTGTGTGTGTGTGTGTGTGTGTGCACGAGAGAAGCTTGTAATTGCGAAGCTTGAAAGTGCTGTGTAACACCAGAGGTTATTCCGAAATGTATTCTTAGCAACATTCAATGCAGATAAAGCAAATGTTCTACTGGTTGTCTTATTTCCTTTCATCCCTATTCCTGTGACCTTGACCCCTCAGGCCAAGGTTACCCACATTATGCACATGGAAGTATTTCATACACACTGCATGTGTCGTAAGCATCCTATTATGGCACGCAAATAACAAATCCCACACCTTTAGACCGCGAAAACCAGTAATGTCCCACCACCAGACAACCAAAACAAACCCCCAACAATTCAGCGGCTGGGTGTTTGGGAGTTTTCCGCCATATATGGGTGATATCAAAGATGGGGCGATGAGAAAAAGGCAAGCACAAAATATGGTCGAAGCTGGGGTTCAAACTCACGACCCGAGCATTGAAACCCCAACACTCTACCTCTACCGTTCGGCTATCCCGTCCCCCTATTTACTGGAAATCAGACAGACGAAAACGGGGTATAGAAAGTGATTTCATGCATTGACCATTGGGTGGTGATCTTTTATTTGCAGGCTCTTAATATAATATCAATTTAAGTGTTACAGTGATTTTGTCTTAGTTCTTTACCTGCACCCCAAACAGGAATTAACAACAGTAGCGGACTGTTTCACAACACTGCCTTAGAATATAGAGCAAACCTGTCTCTTTAAAATAATATTTTTTTGGAACGCTGGCCATTTTCTTATCACTTCG